>PVIA01007426.1:0-83408 GCA_004024845.1 Tonatia bakeri
TCATGATGTCTTAGGGTTTTTAGTTCAGGTTAATATGGGTAGGAACCAATGAAAGAGAGGATGCAGTGGGGACTCCACTTTTGGCCCTGCCTGTAGGAACCCCAGCTGTAAGGTAGAAGTGACATTGCCTCCTCCCCCTCCCAGTGCCCCTGGCACTGTCTGGATAGGCTCTGCCTTGAGGGGGCAAGGTGCATCAATCCACACCCCCACATACAAACAGGGCTTTTGTTTGTTTGTTTGTTTTTAAATGTAGGACTCTACCAAACATACTGGTTTGTGTGCTTTTTAATGACCATATCTTGGCGGTCTTCCACACATTGTCTACCATCCTCCTTTGTTCTGTTTAATAGACACATAGTACTCCACATTACAGATGCACCATGCTGTACTTCATGATTTCTCCTCATTCATTGCTATTTATGAGCTTGCACTTTTAAATTAATATAAACAATGCTGAATCGAACATCTTTATGCATTAGTGCAAAACATGTAAGGATTTTATGTGATTATTCATTGAATGAAATGATGGACCAAAAATCATGTGCATTTCTCAGCTTCTGAGACCCTTGCATGTCTGCTCTGAGCTTAGATGTTGGGGCTTAGTTCTGCCTCAACTGAGAGGGGCAGTGATTGGCTGAGCTCTGGACCTTTTTTCCCCCTGCTTTTGGAGTAGATGACCCATACATGCAAAGCAACAGGGGAGAGGCAAAGGGAGCCCACTCCCACCACCAGAGAAGTGAAGGGTGTCCCAGGTAAGTGGCCTAAAGGAGGCACTGGGTACTCAATTCCTCAAAATACTATTGACCAAGGCCCAGGGGGGCCATTGATAGCTCCTTTTCGGGAAAAACTTCTGATAGCTGCATTTAGAGGGGTGTTTATTTGCATCCCCTGAATACATTTGTGGAGTAGTCCCATACCTTGCTGGGGAAGGGTGTGGTATGGTATGGATGAAACCAACTAGACTGATCCAGGTAGGACCATGAGGGCAGACACTTACTTGTTTTTGTGTATTGCTATATATCTCTATGCCTGGAACAGAGCCTGGAACCCACACTGGGTGATCATCACATATTTATTGAATGAATACAAAGGCTTTGGGGTAAGATAAAGTAACTGGGCACCAAGAGTCTTTTTTTTTCACTCTTCTTTTTCCTTTTTTATTGTTCAACTACAGTTGTCCCCATTCCCTGCCCCCCCTCACCGACCAACCCCTGTCTCCCACACTCAATCTTAACCCTCTTTGACTTTGTTCATGGGTCCTTTGTACATGTTCTTTGACTCGATCCTTCCCCTTTTTTCCTTTGTTATCCCCCTCCCCCACCCCTTCTGATCACTGTCAGTTTGTTCTTTATTTCAGTGTCTCTGGTTCTGTTTTGCTTGCTTGTTTGTTTTGTTGATTAAGTTCTACTTATAGGTGAGATCATATGGTATTTGTCTTTCACTGCCTGGCTTATTTCACTTAGCATAATACTCTCCAGTTCCATCCATGCTGTTGTAAAAGGTAAGAGTTCTTTCTTTCTTTCTTTCTGCTGCCTGGTATTCCATTGTGTAAATATATCACAGTTTTTTGATCCACTCATTTACTTATGGGCACTTAGGCTGCTTCCAGCACTTGGCTATTGTGAATTGCGCTGCTATGAACATTGGGGTGCATAAATTCTTTTGAATTTGTGTTTCAGGATTTTTAGGGTATCATCCCAGCAGTGGAATTGCTGGGTCAAAAGGAAGTTCCATTTTTAGTTTTCTGAGGAAATTCCATACTGTTTTCCACAGTGGCTGTACCAGTCTGCATTGCCACTAACATTGTACTAGGGTTCTCTTTTCTCCACAACCTTGCCAGCACTTGTTGGTTGTTGATTTATTTATGATGGCCATTCTGACTGGGAACCCATACTCTTGATTCAGATATAGACCCCAAGGACTACCTGAATGATTCTGAACAGTTTAGAGTTTTTCTGTGAACTTCAATTGCTACATCTGTAAAATGGGCTAGCAATATTCCCTAAAAGTACCAATCTCATGGGATTGTTGTGCGGATCATATAATAAACAAGTATTAATATTATTAATTATTTTAATGACAATAAATACTTAAACCCAACTTAGCAGGAGCTTTTCCTTCTCAAATACCTTCTAATCTCTTCCCCAGCTCACTGCATTTCTCTTGAATATTATAACTGTCCTAGAATGTCTCCCACATATTTTCTTCTATCTGTTGGGGACTAAGTTCAGAGTGTTGTACCCTTTAGACCATTGGGGTATGAAATCATGCGGTGGGGTAGTGGGGTGAGGGAGTAAGCCATCATCACCACCTGCACTCTGTAGAATGTCCCTTGTTCCTCCATCCATATGTCCTGTACCTCTGTCCTGCCCCTTCATGAGTCCCCTTTGCTCTGATTGCAGACTGTCTGGGTCCTCTTTAGGTGAGGCCTCTCCAACTGTTAAGTTGGCCCCTAGCTTGGTAGGCCCCAACTTGGCTTATGTTCTAATCACTTGATGCTGGAGACACCAGTTTGCATTGCTGGTCCCAAGGAATCTGTGAGTCGGATGGGATAACATCTCTTGACTCATTCTAGAAAGCAGGGAGGAGAGAGTCACCTACTATGTGCCAGGCACTGGATTAATAGGTTCACTTTTGGCTGTTTTCTGATTCCTCATCAGATGTGTACACCTGAGGAAAAAAGTGGGTCTCTGAGAGTCTAAGGTTACACAGCTCGGAGGTGGGTAGCTGAGTGGGGTTTTGACCAAGTGTTCTAGAGAGCAGAGGTGTGCTCTTTGCAGTTCTGCTTGTTGGCACCCCCTCTTTCAGGCCTGGTTGTATCTCTCTGGCAGCCCCAACTTTCACAGTGGTCTTGGAAGATGAGAGACTGAAATCTTACATAATTACCCAAATCATGGCTCCTAAATGGCCTCTGATTACAGCACTAAAGCCCCTTTCTGCAGTGCTTCCCTGGCTCTCCTGAATAGAGCTGTGGTCATTTAGTGCAGGATTTTTTTTTTCTTTAAAAGGGAAGGAGACGGCTTATCCACATGCAAAGTAGGTCAGAACCTTTGCAAAGATCTTTTTAAACACTCGGCTTTTTTGAAGTCCTGCTAGGAAACTCCTTTTGTTTTTCCTGCCAGTGCCTCTTCCCTCCCACCTTCCTCCTTTCCTCAAAGGCTCAGCAACATCAAATGGCTCTAACAGACAATGACAATAACAGTGAGAGCTGTGCATGATCAGCTCAATTATAAATAATGCCCTGCTAGCCCAGCTGGGACAAGGGTGCCAACTGCAGCCAAGTTGCCTCAGTCCTGCACCTCTCAGCCCCAAACTACCTTTTCCACTTCATGGCACCTGGCTAGTCTGCCTGAAAAATGTGTTCCCTTGACCTTGGTCCCACTAGCTCAGCAGAGCAATGGGTGGACTAGGATCATACCTGTGCCTGGCAGGCATTGGCCTGAGTTTGTGGTGCTCATTGGTGATTCAAACTTGCAAAAGGCCTTAGATCCAATGGGAAATCAACTAAGCTGGAATAGTTTGGTGTTTTGCCTAATGGCCTGCTATCTTGGGTGTTATTTCTCTTCCATCTGCTCTTAATTTTTCAGTCCCCCAGCCCCACCCTTACTAAATATAGGTACAAATCATCAGGAGTTGGGCAAGCATTAAGGATGTTTATCAATAGGATAAGGTTTACAAAGGTAGCCACACTTAATACCACCTGAGACCTTTAGCCCCACTCTTGATAAGCAAGCATTTCTCTGGCCCCATTTAACAGCAGAAAACTAGACCACAGAGCTGAGTGAGGTGATTGCTACCACTAAAGATGCAGGGCCTGAGCAGGACAGCTCAGGGTCCAAGGGTGTCGAGCCCATGGTCCATGGGCCGCATGTGGCCCAGGATGGCTATGAATGCAACCCAACACAAAATCATAAATTTACTTAAAACCTTTTTTTTTTTTTGCTCATCAGTTTTCATTAGTATTTGTGTGTTTAATGTGTGGCCCAAGACAATTATTCTTCCAGTGTGGCCTAGAGGCGCCAAAAGTTTGGACAACTCTGGATTAGAACCCAAGGCTGCTGACTCTGGGGCTCGTCTCCTCAAACCTCAGTGACAGGGGAAGAAAACTGAGGGGTGTGTGTATGTGTACACCCTTCCTGAAGAAGAGACTAATGGTTAACATGAATTTGCTTTGTGCATGTGCTGATAGTCTCATTCTGGAGTTCAGTAGGATTCTAAGCCAGAAGGATCTCCCGTCACCCACATTCTAGTAGGGGAAAATCCCCATTTTATCACCCCCTGCCATCTTTCTCTTATCAGCCTCAGCCTGAGTCCAAAGGGCAGGTAATTTTCCAGAAAGGTTGACGCTTTCAGAGGTATTTAGAAGGGGCATTATTATAGACACTTCAGGGGAAATGGAGAGAGCAGGCTTAGGGCTGTTTCTTTAATTCAGTGAGTAGTTGTTGAGGACCTACCATCTTCCAAGATGCTTTTAGGTGCTGAAGATATAACAGAGAACAAAACAGTCAAAAACTCTGCCTTTATGGAATGTGTTCTCCATGGGGGTTACAGACAATAAACTAGATAAATAAAGATGATGATAAAAGCTAAGAAAAAGAAAAACAGTGAATAGGGGTAGAGAGTGTTGGGGTGGCTGAAGTTTTAGGTAGGGTGGCTACCAAAATCAAGAAGGCTCACTGAAAAAATAATATTGACATACAGGAGTAAGGTGTGAAAAAAGTTGAGGAAAGTGTTCTGCACAGTGGAAACAGCAAGTGCAAAGGCCCAGAGGTCCCGCGTGACCTCTGGGCCTTAGCATCTCATGTGATGTGAGTGATGTGACTAGATCAGAGCAGGTGAGAGGCAATGCACCATGGGAATTTAGAAAGGTAATAGGTTGGAATGGTATAGCACTTACCTGAGTGAGATGGGAGCTATTGCAAGCCCTTGAGTAGAGGATGTCAGGATCCGACTCATACTTTTTTTGTTGTTGTTGTTTAAAATATTTTATTTATTTACTTATTTTTAGAGAGGAGAAGGGAAGGAGAGAGTGAAACATTAATGTGTAGCTGCCTTTCATATACCCCCTACTGGGGACCTGGACCACAACCCAGGCATGTGTCCTAACTGGGAATTGAACCAGTGACCCTTTGATTTGCAGGCCAGCACTCAATCTACTGAGCCATACCAGCCAGGGCAGACCCACACTTTTAGTAGCAAGTGGATATTTCTGGGACTATGCTCCCCTCTTCTTGCCTCCCAGTTTACTGTTCCTTGCTTATCAGCTAGAAGGGGCTGGACCAGACTGGAGGGTAAGTTGAGTTCCTAATCATTCCAGAAGGCAGCGGAGAAAGAGAAACATAGTTCAGATTGTTATGGAAATCACGACTCAGACGGCCTGGGAGTTTACGAAGTGGGGTTTATTCACACATGCGGACCCAGTGGAGACAAAGTCCAAATCCTGGGCATCGTTCTTTGTTTCTCCACAGTATTTATAGGGTTTCATCAATATATCATAAACAGAATGTCAGAAACAAGGCACCAGGCTGGTACAAGGATTTAGGGGTCCCAGGATTCAAAGGTTAACAAATGGCTTATCTAAACATTTGTCTGCTATTTACCTAGCCTGGTCAGGCCCATTAACGGCTTAGGGACCTCTATTAACATTTCAGACAGGAAAACCCCTAAATGCCCCCACTGGAGATGTCCCTGCCAGTTACAGCTCCATCTCTTTCTCAGCATTCCTCAACACCATCACGGGCAGCTCCTACCTAAGAATGGCTACTAATTAGCTATGTCCCATCACAAGATCAGACATGGGAACTTTGCATGTTGGGTGTTTCTGGGTTTTTTGTAATGACGATAGTGCTGGTCCATTTGCCACTCTAAGGATTCTGGAAATTTGGGGGTGGGGAGGCCTCTAAGCTGGGGCAGCTCCAAGCTGGGGCCTATCTCTCCCAAGATCAGGCATATGTACATCTGTGCACATCCCTTCTCTTCATTTTCCCACCCTTCAGGGTGTCTGGCTTCCATCCTTCCTGTGGGTTCTCTAATGACTGTGAGATGAGGTATTGCACACAGCAGAGAAGCCAGCAGTGTGGGCAGGTCTGGAAATGCTGGATTTCTCACCTCTCCTGTCTGCTCCCTATCTTGGTGCAGCCTCTCCCCCGCCCCTCTTCTCACCCCTTTTCAGAAGAGAATGACAATGCATGTGTGAAGATTGCTTTTGCTTCCTAGTCTCCTTTTCTAACTCAGGAGAGACAGTATTCCTTTCTACATCATTCCACAAGGCCTGTTTCTCAGTATCCTGGCACCTCCATTCCTTCTCTTCCTCTCCTACACCCTTCAGAGAACTATCCTGGCCCTTTTTTAGTCAGGATTTCCTGGGCTGCTAAATAGGGACTGACTGCATTGGGAGGCTTAATACATGATGCAAGTATTGAAGGACAATGGTGTTAAAAGCATCCTGTTGCACCCAGTTTGCATTATTGACCCCAATACCAAGGATGCACATCTAGTAGGCAATTATAGAATTGCCGACATTTCAGAACTCCTGAGTGAATCTGAAGATAGCAACTTATATTTATATACATGGCTCTGAACTTGACTCTCCATTTGTGTAGGAGAAAAGGTGAATGATTTCTTGTTGGTCTCTCCATCTGCTTTTTCTCCCCTAGGAAACTCCCACTGTAACTCCGGACATGGGGTTCTCCTTTCTTCTCTAAGGAGACCAGTCACCATGGAAGAGAGGCTTAACAGCTTTCTTCCAGGGCTGGGTTGGGTTCATTTGTTTTTGTAAATTTCCTCTATTTTTTTTTTTTTTTGAGAGAGGGGGAGAGAGAGCAAGAAGAGAGAAAAATCAAACACTTTTGCCACCTCTTAGTTAGCTCTGAGTCCTAGGTGCATGGGGGAGGTCAGAGTTCCTTTTCTGTGGCTGGTGGCCTATCTTGTCTCCATGGTGATACCCTGAGGTTTTCAGAGCTGGGGACCAGCCTCCCTCAGTAGCATCCCTGAACTGCTAGTATCAGCTATAGGTGGGGAAGAGAGACCCGGTGGGATCAAAGGAGGTCTGGATTTGGTTGGCTTGGGTGTTGACAGTGTATTCTTGCCCCTTGGCTTCTTCAAGACCAGCAGCCAGTTTGGAACACAGGGTCCAATCAAAGAACACAACTATAGTATGGCATCCAAAGTATTCTACAACCTTGTTGTATGTTCTCTCTATAGGTTTGTCTCCTATGACCTCTCTACACAGAACTGATCATGAGCCTAACCTGATCTCACTACCCCTAAAATAGTAATTATTCCCATCTCTGTGCCTTTGTTCCAACTGTGCTTCTTACCTGGGACCTTTCTGTTCCTTAATATTTCTCAGACTTGATTCCAGAGCCACCTTCTCTGGGAAACCTTCCCTGATACAGAACTGAGTCCTTGGGGCTCTCCCCCTCTTCTACATCCAGACATGCACTCTCTGGATCTGGTTTGCTCCTGGGAACACATAATGTCTTGTGTTGTTAATATACTTTGCATGTGAATGAATGCAGGTTATGTAGTGGGGGAAGTTTGGCTAGTCCTGGGCTTGAATCATGGCTCTGCCACTTGTTAATTTTTTCTCATAGGATGAGTGTTACTTACTAGTGGTCTCACAAAGCTGGTATGCAACCTGTGAGCCTCAGGTTGTTTTTTTTTTCTCTTAAAATATGGAGATACTTGTAACTCCTTACAGACTTGTGAGGATTAAATAAGTGATTGTAAGTGAAGGTGTAAGTGCTGGTACAGGGTCTGCTGAGTAGTAGATATAGCCCCTATCTGCTGCCTCCACCCCACCGCTAGTTCAGTGCTGCTATTTGCTCCCCAGCGCTGTGTATTTTTCTCATGCAGCCCTTTGTACACACATATAATAGTTGGTTTCTTGCACTGATTTGCTTGATGTTTCTCTTCAGGAGCTTCCAGGTGTGGGCTTTGTCTGACATGTCCATCATGTTTCCCTGTGCTTAGCACAGACTAGACAGCAAGGCATTCAAGCAACACTTGCCGACTGTCTACCTGAACATGGAGCAGGGCCCCTCCACCACTAGCCCTTCTAAAATTCAGGCACTGTTTTTACTTCTGTGAATCTCCACAAAGCCTTGCACAGTCCTGGTGCTCTAAGTGGCTTGTTGGAGAACAGACTCCTATATTATTTTAAGGAACTGAAGAGGGGCTCCCTTTTGTAGAATGGCTTAGGGGGAACCTAGGGGTATAGAGGCAGAGGGGTAGACCAAACAAATAGCTCCTCATCCTGGAGTTTATGGTCCTTAGAAGCAGGAAATACTTTGTTCTAGAAGGTATTAGTCAGCCTCAGAGAGACCACACCCTTGGGGGCAGATGGAGGAGATCAGGCCTCCTCTCAAAAAGCTGGCCAATAGGCTAGAGTTAATCCCCAGTAGCACTGCTGAAGTTGGGACAAACTCAATTTTAAGTTAAGTGGAAATATTTTTATTTGAGTTAATGTACATTGGATTTAGTAAACACACAGAGTATATTACTATGCACTCTGGAAATGTGCAGTCCGATCAGCAAACAGATTAGTTTTAAGTGAAAAGACACTGGCAGACGCTTAAATTCATTGACTTGTTGAGAACGTCTAGATTTGGATACAAATGCACTGGAACGCTAGATCAGTTTGGTGTCTCGGCCCATCCGCACGGAGAAGCTATTGATTTTAGTTGATATGCATTGATTCCCAGAAAACAGGACGGCTTTTGAAAATGAACTTCCAGTAATTTCAGGGAGAAGCTGGCGCGTTTGTCTCCACGCGAGGCTGACTTGTTCTGTTAAACGTGCCTCTACGCCCCAAAGGAACACAGCAGCAGACAAATATCTTCGTATGAATTAAAATGCATTGATTCTTGGAGGGAAAATGATGGTCTCTGTTAAAAGCTTTTTAGAGATGTTAGCATTTAAGAGCTTGAGAAAGACTCTGTTCAGCGCCCCTTCCTCTCTGCCTTCTGCTCCGGCTTGAATGGTAGCAGTTGTCAGAGACCATCTGAAGTTGGAGGTGGTGCTGGGTGGGAGGGGTAGGAAAAGGAACAGGGGCCCTGTTTCACTGCCAATCCCCTGCAGTGTGTATGAGCATGAAACTGCTCCTCTCTAGGGAAAGGAATATGGAAAGGGTTCAGTACTGTTTATCTCATAACCAGACAGACAGATAAGATCAGGTACCCAGGCTGGAGTTGAGGGAAGGGAAAAACAAAGGTTCCATTGATAAAGAAAATTGCAATGAAAAGTAGGGTCTAGGGGTTTGGTATGGAATGCAGAAAAGAGAGTGCATGTGTGCAGTTTTGGTCTCTCGGTCGATGGCCTCTCTGTGCTGAAGGAGAAACATGTTAATCATTGAAATGATGCAGGAGTTATCTTACTTTCTTACCTTCTGAATGAGTTGGACATGAACCAAAGGCATAATTTAGACATTTCTCACCCTCATTAATAAATAGCTCCCATGGGGTGTGCAGAAAGCATGGTTGGAAAAATGACTCCAGGAGCCAGGACGGAAGCGATTGGCCTGGAACTTATTCTCCATGTGCTGAGACTCCCTGGATCTTTCTGGATCAAAGCCACTTAGGACAACTTTGAGGGTTGATCATGAAGTTAACTCCTCTTTAGCCATTCCTAAGTCCTTCTCAGTCCCCAAATATATCCTGGGTGGGCAATTAAATCTATTTGTGGCAGGTGTATTTGTTGGCTATGGGTAGGGTAGAAAGTGCTGACCAGTTGCCCAGGTAACACTGACCACGGAAGCTAAACCTCCTCCGTGGGCAACAGAAGGGAAGACTGCAGAGAAAGATCTTAGAGGGATAGTCAATTGTGAGGCCATCTCCTTTCACCTCTAGCTGTAGTTGGTATAAATGAAGGTCATAAGAACACATGCAGATAGTGGACTCTCTCACCCTTCATTCTTCTCTACTGCTCTTCACTGTCTTCCACGTGCCCCTACTCTGCTCTAGAACAGGGATTGCCTAGCCTTGGAAGCATAGGATCAAAGCACTGGCAAGGATTTTACGGAGCCTTCAGTGTAATACCTATCTGGTGCTTCATCCTCTGTCTCTATAATATCTTGTGCCAAATACAGTCTTGGCCTCAAAGCTTCTGGCATGGAATGTACATCCTCTCCCAGGTATTGTTTTAAAATAGTTTCAGTCAATGCAAACTGACCCTGCCCTTTGCCTGCCAACCCCCACCAAACCTAAATGAGCAGTCCTGGTTCTGTCCTCTGGGGTAGCACAGAAGCAGTCTCAGCCTTCTCCCCTGTGAGTGTCTTTAAGCATTTAAAGAGAGTCACAGGCCCCACTGAGGCACTTGCTTCTCCAGGCAAAACACTCTAGGCTCCTCAGCTATTTCTCATCTGACCTGGTTTCTGGTCCCTCCACCATTGTAGGACCAGCTATGAAATTTGCATGAGACCCCAGTGCAAAATAAAAATGAAAGTCCCTTTATTCAACAATTATTAAGAATTTTCAAGATGGTGACAGCAGATGATATCAAACCAAGCACAAGACTCTTCTAAGCAACTGCTCAGGTTGCATGCCCATGAAGTCAGCCCTGAATAGGGGAGCTGTTCCCCTAGATTTCAGTATGTAGTATCCTTTTAAGCTGATGTTCCAGGGGTACTGTATTTAAGGCAGAAGCCAAGTGACTGTCATTTTTTTCTGGCTCTATCCTTTAGTGTTATTGAAACAACTGGTGATCACATTAGCTTTACTGGCAGTCAGAGCGTACAGGTGAGTCATACTCAACATAATATCCACTGTAACCTCTAGGTTTGATACGTACCTATAGCAACATAACACCTCTCTCCCGCTTCACTCAATTGTAAAAATCCATAGTGATGAATTTTGTTTTGCCCACAAGATTCATCTCAGTGTCTAAGCACATGCATAGTACTTTAGGTAATTTGTTCACTCATTCAATCCACAGAGAAACGAATACTGAGTGTCTACTAAGTGCTAAGTACAATGATAGGAGTTAGAATACAGTACTGAATAAAACATGACCCTGGCCTTAAGGAGGTTTAGTTTAGAAAAGAAAAGATATTCAAACAATAAAGACATAAAAACATACTGATTCTTATAATAGAGATATAGTATAGAAATGGAAAAGATGACAAATTACTCTGCCTGTGAAGTCATGGAAAGCTTCAAAGAAGAGATAACATTTCAGATGGCTCTTGAAGGATGAGTAGAAGTTTGATGGATGGTAAAAGGAAGAGGGAAAGCCAAATTTCTGGCAGCCTGATTTTCTCCACATGAACTCCGGCCTCATTTCTTGAGGCCATTCTTCTAGGGTAGCACCGAGGACCTTGGCTCCCCACAGACTTCCAGAGCCTGTTCCAACTCTGGGGCCTTTCAAGGAGACCTCACTGCCTTTATGAGAAGACATTGCTATAGTTTTTGCTGCAGTTGTAATTTCTTGACATAATCTGGGTGTGCTGGGAAAAAATGAGATCTAATAATGAATGATTACAACTCTCAAGTTAAGTCTAGTTGGTTGACTAATCAATTTGGTTAAGTGAAAATCCATAGCAAATGAGTCGACCGCAGTATGACATTTCTCCATCCAATTTAAATTAAAATCACCAACCATAATAATTTCACAATTACTCAGGGAGGGCACACTAGAGACTTGACCCCCAGAGCAGAGAAATTGCAAATGCCGCAAAGAATGGGCTGAGAGTGGGGTGATGAGGAAGTCATTTGAGATGAACTCTGCCTGAACTGCTCAGCATCCTTAGCTCCTGGGGGTGGTGGGTCCATGGAGGATGCTAAGCAGCAGTGCCAAATTCCCAGGTGCAGCTCTTCTCTCCCTGGGAAGGCAGGAATTTCTACCCTTCTTCCTAGAAAACCCATAGAGGACTCCTCCAACAGGAGAGTAGAGTCTCTCTCTTCAGAAAAGAGGGTGGAAAAGAGGTGAATGCTATTATTTCCATTTCATATTTTCCCAAATTTAAACTCTAATTTCTGGGCTGGGGATGCTTTTCCTGTTTATCTTGAATTAAGAGTGTTAAGTACATGTAACAGTCATTAATAGATTTTCAATAATAAAGGCAAATGATGACAGAGCAAAGGATAGGATTATATTTTATCCTATATGACAAATGTCTATTTGCTAAATGTCCCCTTTATACTAGGCAGAGTATTAGGCACCAGGAAGAAATAGATGAATTAAGCATACCAGGTCTATCTGGAAGAAGTCTTAACCATTGCTAATTTAATGAGAATGGTGTGTGTGACATCGATGTAACCTGGCAGCCAAGGAGAGTGGACTAGAATGCACATGAGTGAACAATGACAACTTCACTGTACTAGTCAGTGGGGGTGGTAGATGCCAGTGAGTGAGCATGAGTACTGTGTGGCTGTTGCATTAAAAATGACTGAGCAAGTAGAGCAATGAATCTGCATCATATTTTGCATTAATTTTGAACATTCCTCCATGGAAATGGGTCGGCTCATGAATCAGTTTTTATGCAGTTTTTTTTGGTGAGATATCAAATCACCCAGGTGACTCAGCCCCCCTAGAGCCCAGATTCGGTGCCCTGCGACTTCTAGCTCTTCCCTAAAAAACTGAAATCACCTCAGAAAGGGAAGAGATTTCAGGCTGCTGGTGAGATTCAGGAAAATACAACAGGGCAGCTGATGGCAATAGGGAGAACTGTGTGAGATACTAAGGTGCCTACTTTGAAGGGGACTGAGTGTCATTGTCCTATGCACAGTGTTTCTTATATCTTGTATCTTCTTTAATAAATGTCTATTTTTCATAGTACATGGATGGATACCTTCTGGGCAGACCTCATACAGACCTGCCTCCAAAGAGCTTATCATTTCTTGTAAAAGCCTGGTAGTTAAACAATATAAATAAGGCATAATGTCATTAATGTTTATTAAGTAACTTGAAGGATTAGAAAAATTTTGATCACAGATCCACGCAAAAATTGTGTATGTCAGTTAGCGCAACTGTAAAAGGCATTTAATAACAATTGTATCTCAAAAATTTGTTATGAGATGAATGATGTGGCTGATACTACTAGTTTCCCTCAGTCACCCCCACCCCCCAATCTACGGCAATGGGACTCCCACATGTTTGTTGAGCATGTGGCTGCTTGGAATCAAGACTGAGTTTTCCAGAGTCCTTTGCTAGTGTGGTCCATGTTCATTCAGGCCAATGGAATGCAAAAGAAGAAGTGTGTACAGCTCCTAGGAAGTGCCTCAAAAAGATGGAGCATACTCTTTTCCTTCCCTTAGGAAGGAATCTGCTGGTAGGAATTTATGCATAGTGGCAAGACCTGGAATGGTTATCTTGGAGCATAAAGTGACTTTGGAGGAAGAGGCCACACAGGCAGAATAAGACAGAAGGAACCTGGGTTCTGAATGTTAAGAGTGAAAATAAATATCTATCTTACTTAAACTGTTGTTATTTTGGGTTTACTGTCACTCCCGGGCAAGCCTGTATCTAATTAATTCAAATCAATTATTGCACATAAAGCACTCAGAAAAGTGCTTAACACATAATCAAGGCTCAAGAATTGGTGACTAATACCAGTATTATTAGTCTTTACTCTATAGGAACAGAGACCCTGCCAACTGAGCTGCAAGGTGCTTGCCTTATTTTCCCACTGGAACTCTCAGCTGAGTAATCCAGCATTTTGCATCATGGTCAAAGCCCAGCTCTTCAGCCTCTTCCCCCAGCACAGTCCACTATTCTCACACTTTCAGCTGACTTCCTCCAACACCTCTCCCCGCCTCCCACTCCCCACATCAGACTTAAATCCTGCTGTCACCAGTTTAGCAATTACTTATAGAGAGAAGCAGCAGCAGCAGCAGCCCAGGAGAAGTATGAGCAGGGAGTTGGTCCTGTGGATCAATTTGTAATTTTTCTTGTGGCGGCAAGAGGAGCATGAGCGATGTGTGCACTAAATCCCTGGCATGGCATAGCAGCGTGTCTTGCCTTGAATTATTTATCTTTGGGTCCCTCAGCCAAGTGAGACTGAGGCTTTGGAAGGGAAGAAGGGAGAACGGTAGGTACATACGAATGCTCCCCATCTTAGGCCATCATGGGGGTTAGAGGCAGAGGATGATGCTGGTTCTGAATGCCTTGTTGCAGGAAGCAGCAGAGCGGTCTTTTTGTCTAGGCAGGCAAACACAGGCAGGCAAACACACTTTCAGTTTCTGGGTAACAGAGTCAGAGTCACTGCTCTTCACTGCTGGGAGTCTTAGTAGAAAAATGTTAAAATTGTTGACTCATAAACAGGTGGCTCTTTGCCTATTATTGGATGCATATGTCAAGAACGTGTAAGTACATGTTTTGTCCCTAGAGTGAAAGGAGAAGGGACTCTGAGGGCTCTCCTGGCTGCAGGGGCGTTAGGGTGTTAGAAGGAGTGTCTTAGCTAAAGATATGAGTTTGATAGACATTCCTAATGCTTGCCAATATTTCCAAAACTGTTCCTTTTTCTGTTTACATGAAATAATTAATCATTATTATGTGGCTAGTTCTAGCCAAAGGAATGTAATCAGAAATGATGTGTGCATATTTAAGTGTTAGTGTACATTTTCTACAGGTTTTATTTATCTTTCTCTTTAGAAAATCCTGGGATGGTGATATCAGAATCTGGTGGAATATACTTTGGTCTGGGTCCCTGAATGACTTTGTGGAACAGAGCCCTATGCCCAGCAGGACTGGTCTGGAGATTAGTGAGAAATACATTTGTTGCCCTAAGTAATTGAGATTTTGGAATTGTCGGTAACTGTAACACAATCTAATCAATCATGATGAGTGATTCCAGAATCAAAGGGGTGTGTAGATCCTTTAGCTTCAGCAGGAGACCAAGGTTAGCAAAGCAGACATTAGAATCCAAATGGGCTACTAGACCTTTGTGCATGTGGCTTGGGCAGAAGTTCGTAACAAATGCTAATGCACAGAACTGGGATAGGACAGCCCAGGAGTGACACCAAGAGTGGCAGGGTCAGTTGATGAAATTTGAGAATGTACTGGGACAGATGTCACTGTTATTTTGACATATGTTATGACATAAATCATGGAGGGTGGGCTATTATTAATATCCCCAAGCCAGAAGAACAATTCCAGAACCACCCCCTCTTCAAGCCTTGTTGTGGACTGAACTGTGCTCTCTCCCTTCAGATGTTGAAGTCCTAACCTTTAATGTGATTATATTTTCCTTTTAGGAAGTAATTAAGGTTAAGTGAAATCATAAGGGTGGGTCCCCCAATCCAATAACACTGAAGTCCTTATGAGAAGAGGAGGAGATAAATACAAGAGAGCTCTTTCTGCCCCACAGGCATAGACAAAAAGCCGCATGAGGACACATCGGGAAGCTGGCTAAGACACACTGAGTAGGTGGCCATCTGTAAGCCAGGAGGGGAGTCCTCCCCAGAAACCGACTCTGATGGCACCTTAATCTTTGACTTCTTCACTCCAGAACTGTGACGAAGTAAGTTTCTGTTGCTTAAGCCATCCCATCTGTGGTATTTTGTTATGGAAGCCTGAGGAGACTAATGGAGACCTTTAACTGGGACTCGTTCTCAAATGTTTTTTTTTCCACTTGTCCCCAAGCTTTTCTGTGGGGAACTTTTTGTATGGAGTCAAATTTTTTGAGGTGTAAAGGGAAGAGAACAAAGGGGGATAACAAAAATATTAACACCTCCTGGCACCTTTAAAAAATACTTGTTCCACATTTTTTGAGCATCTGCTATGTGTTTGAGGTAAATGTCGGACTCCAGAATTGAATGTGCCAAAGCTCCTCCTCTCCAGTGGCCGGGTGAAGTGAGGCTCCACAGGATAAGCTGCTAGTTCAATCTGACACCACTAGGAAGGATCTATTGTAGCTGTTTAGCTGTGTGTTCAAGTTATTGGCCAGAAGGAGCATAGCCAAGTTAGGGTGTAACAAGTGCTGTTGGGTCCTTGCATTTTAGTGAAAGCTAGCTCCTCATTGTCCCTGGGAAGCTGAGGATCAATGTCACATCCAGGCAGTGTGCCTACCTGGTAGTCTGCATCCTAGTCAGTCCCCACTTTCTTCTTTGCTGACAGAACTTTGCTTTGTCTAGATCCCCTGTGCCCAGGCACCTAAGGGAAAACTGCCTTCTCCCAGGCCCAGAGGGCAAATCACATAGGCATTCAGGCAGTTACACTCAATTCATTCTCCTTGCAATTCTAACAGGTGAGAGACAATAGAACCTATGGGCATTCTTGGATTTCTTACCCTAAAGTGAGCACAAAAGAGGGACACTCTATTTTTTGAGAGGCATTATTTCCTGATGGCTGAGAGCTGATGCAACCTCTTCATGGTAATGAGGAGACAAGCCTAAGGCCGATTGCCAACATACCGATCACGGCAGAACAGAGAGAGAAAAAGAACTGGGTTTTGATATTGATCAACTGAATTAACAGGCTTTTTTGTAATAGCAGAGAGTAAATATTCTCATTGCCAAAGCCCCCTTGAAGATGAACATTTTGTTACTTGAAGCTAGAGGCTTCCTAACTTATATAGGCAGAAACAATCAACTGGTCCGTGTGTAATGACTTCTCACTGCCTTTACCACTGATTCAATATGTGACTTTGGGCAGGTCACGTTACCTTTCAGGTCACAGAGGATGATGGTGCTTCTCCTGTATAAAATGAGAGTGGGGATAAGGGTCTTGTTGTGGGAGGTCATCAACAACACGTGACTACCAGCTGAGCTGAGAGCTGAACCCAGGCGATTGGAGGCTCCTCTCCCGCTCCCTATCTTTTGAATGTGCGTTTGGCACACCTGCCTCCCTTCCAGGAGCTGCTTCAAAGGTACAGCCCTGAGATAGAAATGTGTTTTTCTTAAATATATTTTATTGATTATGGTATTACAGTTGTCCTCTTGCCCACCTTTATTCCCCTGCATCCTGCACACCCCCTCCCACCCACATTCTCTCCCTTCAGTTCATGTCCATGGGTCATACATATAAGTTCTTTGGCTTCTGCATTTCCTATACTATTCTTAACCTCCCCCTGTCTATTTTCTACCTGTCATTTATGCTACTTATTCTCTGTATCTTTTCCCCCTCTCTCCCCCTTCCACTCCCCTGTCAATAACCCACCATGTGATGTCCTTTCTGTGGTTCTGTTGCTTAGTTTACTTTTGTTTTTGTTTTAGGTGTGGTTGTTAATAACTGTGAGTTTGCTGTCGTTTTACTGTTCATATTTTTTATCTTCTTTTTCTTAGATAAATCCATTTAACATTTCATATAATAAGGGCTTGGTGATGATGAACTCCTTTAACTTGACCTTATCTGAGAAGCACTTTATCTGCCCTTCCATTCTAAATGAAAGCTTAGCTGGATAGAGCAATCTTAGATGTAGGTCCTTGCCTTTCATGACTTGGAATACTTCTTTCCAGCTCCTTCTTGCCTGCAAGGTTTCTTTTGAGAAATCAGCTGACAGTCTTATGGGCACTCCTTTGTAGGTAACTGTCTCCTTTCCTCTTGCTGCTTTTAAGATTCTTTCTTTATCTTTGATCTTGGGCAATGTAATTGTGATGTGCCTTGTTGTGTTCCTCCTTGGGTCCAATTTCTTCAGGACTCTCTGGGCTTCCTGGACTTTCTGGAAGTCTATTTCCTTTGCCAGATTGGGAAAGTTCTCCTTCTTTATTTGTTCAAATAGGCTTTCAATTTCTTGCTCTTCCTCTTCCCCTTCTGGTACCCCTATGATTTGGATGTTGGAATGTTTAAAGATGTCCTGGTGGTTCCTAAACCTCTCCTCATTTTTTTGAATTCTTGTTTCTTCATTCTTTTCTGGTTGAATGTTTCTTTCTTCCTTTTGATCCAAACCATTAATTAGAGTCCCAATTTCCTTCCCATCACTATTGGTTCCCTGTACATTTTCCTTTATTTCACTTAGCACTGCCTTCATTTTTTTCATCTAATTTGTGACCAAATTCAATCAATCCTGTGAGCATCCTGATTACTAGTGTTTTGAATTGTGCATCTGATAGGTTGGCTATCTCTTTGTCACTTAGTTGTATTTTTCCTAGAGCTTTGATCTGTTCTTTTATCATTTGGGCCACTTTTTTTTTTTGTCTCAGAGCATCCACTACATATAAGGGGCAGAGCCTTAGGTGTTCACCAGGGCAGGGCAACCCATGTTGCTGCTTTGTGATGCTGTATGTGAGGAAGGGTCTGTATGAGAGGGAACAATGGTGCTTGCTCTGCTTTCTGCTGGACTTCAGTCACTTCCCCCGCTACCCATAAGCAAAGTGGGCCCTTCTGGTGCTGATTTCTGGATGGGTGGGCTTGTGTACATTCTAGGACTCTGTGGGTCTCTCCAATGGATTCTCCTGTGAGGCTGAGAGTTTTTCCCGCTGCTGCCTCCACCCCCACAGGTGTTTTCAATCAGTGGTTTGAGGCTTTATTTCCCCACATTGGGACCCTGGGTTGCAAGGTTGTTCTCACTCCCCAGGTGCTCTTCCCGGCTTATCTGCATGTGAATGTGGGACTGCCTGCTCCATGAGCCACTGTCTTGTGAGTCTACCAGCTGCTGCCTTGCCAGCCAGCTGCTGCCTTGCCTGCCCTGCTCCACAATCTGCTGCCTCACTGGGTCTGCCAGCCACTGCCTTGCCCACCCAGGGAGTGGAGGCACCACTGCTTTCCTGCAAGTCCTCTCTGCCCAGCTGCCCGTCTTTGCCCTTCCTATTGGTCTGGATGGATGTTTCTTCTTTAACTCCTTGGTTGTAGGACTTCCATACAGTTCGATTTTCTGTCAGTTCTGGTTGTTTTTTGTTTTCAAATTGTTGTTGTCCTTCTTTTGGTTGTGCAAAGAGGCACAATGTGTCTACCTATGCCTCCATCTTGGCTGGAAGTAGAAATGTGGTTTTGAGATTATCTGGATCAAATGTGTAACTAACATAGTTAGGGCCTCTCTATAAAAACTCTTAAGATTTGGCAGCTGGGTGTGGAAAACTACTCATCTTGTGGCTGTTCAAGTCAAGCCTTGTAAATAAGTTCTCTTGCTTATTAAAATTGCCACCTACAAATTTGGAGTGGTCTGACTCTTTCTTCAGTCTTCTTGCTCCATGCGAGTATGGAGACTGGTTTCAGATTATACCTGGGAAGCTTCTGAGGAGGTGGTGAACCAACAGTTGGTGAGCCAGCTAGAAGACCAAAGAAATGGGCCTTAGAAAAGAGGCAACCAAGAAGAAATCCCAAGGTGGTCATTGACCTCCATGTGGGGAGGGGTGGCCCCATGTCAGATGCCCATGAGCACAGAAGTGCTCCCCAAATGCTGGCTGTTTTAATATACTTGTTGAGTAACTGCAGATAGCACACAGTAGCATTTGCAGGCACAATATGCTAGCCTCTCTCTACAGTGGACAGTTCAACTGGACACTGATGTCCAACTAGAGGCTAAAACTCAAGTTAGAAAGTTGGAAGAAGAGTTGAGATTAGAGACAGATATGTGATTTTCCACTACTCTGCTAGATTTGGGACTGGCAAACTAGGTGGGAGAACAGGATAATGAATGGGGGGGGACTTTAGCATGCCACTTTTCAAAGTTTGGTGTGTGCAAACTGCCTAGAACAAAGGGCCTAGTGCTTGTGACAAAGCTAAATTAAAATGCCAAGAAGTGGAATCTCTGGGAAAGTGATTAGGATGTTGTGGTGACAGATGAGGAAATGGACAAAAAAACACCCCTTGCCCTCTGACTCCTCCTACAAAGAAAAAACTTAAATAGCAATTACCTCAAAGAAAGCCTAGAAGAAAATTTACATTCCTTTTGTGTTCCTTGAAGTTGTAAATTTTACCATGTCTTTGAAATGTAAACACCCTAGAAGATAACCAAAACGTTGCCCACACAGACTGAAGGAAAAAAGGGGAAAAGAGGCCTCTAAAAATACACACAGCTATAGAAGATACCTTGGCCAAAAGTGATTTGTAAAAGAGCTAAGATTTTTTTCTTAGAAAATTATTAGAAATATAAAGGATGAAATGAAATGACTGTATGTATAAAGTGGGTAAGAAAAATAAAATGTGTTCTTTGGATAAAGAAAGATATAAAGGACATTTTTGTTTGCTTTTTGTTAAAGAAAAGAAAAAAAGTAATTCTTTCCTAGAATAAAATGATTGTTCCAGAATAAGAAAGAAAAAGATAGGACAAAACTTAATTAGATAATAAGTTGGATAATAATCTAATTAATAATCTAATTAATTGGATGTAATAAGTTGCAGAAATTTTATGGAAAATAAACCTTAGAAAAGAAATTTTATATGCAGTCAAGCTAAGATTGGAATGGAGTTATTTAAGTTCAAAAGAAACAAAGGAGAGTTTTAACATCAAAAGTACTGGTGCAAAATTAGAATTTGGTTTCTCTCTGTGAAAAGGATAGTATTCTTAGATTATTGGTCTGCTCTTAATAAGATATTGTAAACAAAGGCTTTCTTTGCTTTTTAATGTAATCTGCCTAGGAAACAAAAATCTGTGTTTTGTGTTCATTAGGTCTTAGATTATTTAAGAAAATTGAGTCTTCTCTATTAAAATAGCCAACTCTTATATATCAATGTAACTTTCTGTATACATTAAACTTCACAAAAAATGTCACCGGACAGGGCCTGGCCCTGAGCCGGTCTGCCTAGGGCCAGCTGTAGTGTGTGGGTTCTTGACTTCATGTAGGAAAGATTTCACAACGCAAGTGCAGGCGACCATGAGGATGTGTTTATTAAAGCCGGGGACAGTGAAACAAGGAAGGGCTTAGCATAGAAGAAGCAACAGGTCTGCCTTAGCTCACTGGGAAGTCAAGGAAAAGGGGGCTTCGGGGACAGTTTCAGTGGATAAGCCCGAGACGAGCTGCCAGCTGTGCATTGCCTTAGAGATAGGAGACATGTGCCTGTGAAGAAAGAAGTTGGGGAGGAAGAAGGGGAAGGAAATGGCTTATGCTGCTCCCCAGAGGGGAGAGCAAAAGCTGGGTCCTTTGTCTTGAGGCTTTTATCTCTCTCATAGCGGGGAATTTCAGGGGAGGATTTCCGCAGGTGTGCCCTTTCAGACTCATGGTCTCCACCGATTGGTCAGTGCCAGGACATGTGCTCTCTAGTCACTGCAGTTGGTCCTGGCTTAGCCCACCTGGTTCTGCTGCTTTCCTGGGCCTGGGACTGAAACACAACTGAGACCCACATGTTATCTCTAGGGAGGTGACCTTTCGTATTTGGCTGTAAATTGCTTGGTCATTGTGCTTAGCTATCTATGTCTCAGTTTCCCTATTCCACTTACCAAGGAATTTTCCTAGCTTCTTACTATCATGTCTCAAAGCACTGTCAAATAAAAAGTGATGCTAAACTTTCTTTAGGGTATATTTGTATGAAATGTCTAAAAATCTGATATGTACTGGTATAATGCTATCAGTTATAATTTTAAAACGTATGTCACAGAAATAACCATATTCCCTTGTAGATTGCATTATAATGAACTCTCGTCATATCTTTAACCATGGGGGACGTTTTTAAGTCTTTCGTCATTTTGCAGACAGTTATTGTTATACTCTACTGCTTTGGCAAAAAGTGTTCCTGCGCATGTGTTTCATCTTCAAGGAGATTTTCAGGACAAACTTTGACAAGAAAGATTTTTAATAACTGAGATCAATATGCCTCCAGGTGGGAGGAACAATAGTGAACCTTTCCAGTGCTTCCCCAAGGCTACCTGCAAAGCCCCATGATATTGCAGGATTGTAACATGAGACCAGTCCCTGCTGCCCTTCCCCACATCAATAAAATGGGCCCATTACATTGATGATGGAATTGAATGTGTGAATACTTGCCACTTGCCTCTGCTGCTGGACATTGTCTTTGCTGGGACACGCAGTAGGAGAAGGATGGGAGATAAATCCACAGAAAAATCAAGGCCCAGGAGCACCATAAAGTTTTTGAAAATCATATGGTTGAGTAAGATGTACATTGTCCCACAAACTGATTAATGAGATACCAGCCTATCCAACCCCTAATAATGTAAAGGAGATGCAAACCTATGTATGGATTTGGGGGTTTTCATGGCCTCTTATATCCCACCTGACACAATACATCTCTCCCTTCTGCCACCTGTTAAAGACACATGTGGGGCTGGAGATCAGAGCAGCAAACCACTTTTGAGAAGACAAGCTGCTAGTGAAGCAGATTAAAGCCATGGACATCTCCTAAGCAGGGCTACCATCTGAGATGTGTCTGTGACTCCAGAATGTACAGGTCAGGCACTGTGGCCACCATCTTTGTCCCCTCCATTGGCCTGGAGGATGTTATAGCACACATAGAAGCCCTTACTACATTCACCTAGGAAGTTCTGAATGACAGTGAACAAAGCCTGTCCTTGCTGAACAATGAGACATCTCTAACGGGAAAAACTGACCTCTAAGTAGAATGGTCTTGAACGTTATCACTGCCTTGCAAAGAAGCACTTGTGCCATTACCCAAAAAGAATGCTGCGTGTTTACACCTGATGAATCCGCTAATGTGTCATCTTTATTAAATCACATAAAGATATAAGTGAATGCCCACAGTGATCTGACTCCCAGCCTAGGAGACTAAGTCAATGGTTTGGATCATGGGGCTCTTGATAGAAAAAATTGTCATTTAATTTGGGAATCTTTATTTTAACCTGTGTTTTCTCTTGCATGTTCCTGTATGATTGCTATGGCATCTGCCTTCAAAGCAGCTAGATAGCCACCAAATGAGCTACCCACATGCTAGAGAATCCTCTTGCTGACCACTCAGGATGCATTATGGAAAGGGAGGGATGGGTGTCCATGACAGACACAGTGTTTTTCCCAGTCTCAAAACCACCTGAATCAGAATCCCTGATTGGTTCCAGGATCCCTGTGAAAAGCAGATTACAGCTTCTACCCAAGACTGAATGAATCAGCTATGCATTGTGCCTCACATGTGGTACCATCCCTATCATCCTCACAATGACACTGGAAGGTAGGTCTTTGCAGTGACCATATTTTACAGAAGAGAAAACTGATGCTCAGTAACGGGAGGTCTATACCAAGGTCACACGGCTGAGAAGCAATGGAGCTGCCACTCAAGTTAGGTTTGTCTGATGTCATTCCCATGTCTGGCCTGGCCTATGAGTGAGGCTTTGGGGTGGGCCTTCTTTGCTAGCTTGGTTGCCAAGGTACCATGTGGCCCCAGAGCCCCCAAACTCTCAATGCTCTTCTTGCCTCTGAAGGGCTCTTTTCCCTCCAGGGAGTTTCTTCTCTCATCCTCAGCCTCTCTCTGTGGAATTCCTCTTCTGCACCCCTCCAGCGCCAGCTCCACACGTGCCTTGGCTTTTAGGTCCCCTGTGACGTGATCATACTCCTGCTTCCTTCTCCTCAACATGCTGAACAACATAAAACCTAATGAACAAAATTTAAAAAAAATCTCTTTTTCATTATACTTATAGGTCTTGATATTCATTTATTTTTTACTCAATAGTCATCAAATGTAATTGAGCGTTTATTAAGTGCAGACATCGTCAAGTGCTAGAGATATCAAGAGTGAACCTAAATGGATGTGGTGTCAACCATGTCCCTCAGAGTCGTGGTCAAGTGCACTTCTCTTATTGAATGCCACTCCCTCTCTATAGCCTCCTCCACCCTGTGCTGCTGGTGATGGGAAACTGTTGTGGAGCATCCAGGACAATGTCTACTGCTAGATGCTGTGTGGAATGAATAAATGAATGAAATGGGGTGAAGTGCCGTGAAGGACAAGCTAAGTTACAATAGGTACATTTCAAGGTCAGGCAGCCTACCTTCTGTTGCTCATCCTTAGAAGATGCTAAACTGTCTGTTAAATGGTTTTCCAGCCCGGGGGCCTGGAGAGAGTAGCTGACATGCCTGAGGCCTGAGGCTGGCACCCAGCACAAGCCCAAGATGGGAGCATATGTTATAAATACAAGGTATAGGAAATAAAAATGATTAAACTTGCAGATAGGGACAGAAACACCTTTGTGTGGCTGCAGAGTTGGGAAACGATGCTGAAGAAATGCATTGCAAATCAGCCTGCACTCAGCAGAGAGGGGCTTTTATTCTGCAGGCCCTGCAGTTCCCCAGGCAGGTTTCGCGAGCAGCCACAGAGGCCCTTCTGGGAGGAGAAAGAAGCTGGTAATTTTGTGGCTAATTGGCAGACTGTCCAGAGCCAATAAAGATATTTGTTTTCTTGCTGAAGTGCTCACAAACCCAAATCTCAGCTCCTCAATTTGATCTTTTTTTCTCTTTTTTTTTCATTATGGAGAGAAATGAAACCTGGGCTGTCTTTTCCCATTCACATGGCATAGTTGGGCTCATCAGGATAGAGGTCCCCATCTTGGTGACCCATGATGACAGAAGACATTTGCCTTGGGTATCTGGCCTTTTCTCCAGGTCTCCAATTTGCTTATGCATATCTACATGTATTAACTGTGCCACTTTGGTGCCTTGGGACAGCTTGATATTTATAGTCCAGCAATTCTACCCAATATCCCTAAGATGTTTGATTCTGTTTGCCTCATTTAAGGATGGGGATTGGTGACTTGCACAAGGACTGTTATTTAACCATGGTACTGAGACTTGAAGTTAGGTGGCTGGGATTCAGATATAGGTGGTCTTGGGTTTCTTGAGTGCCCCTGGTGATTAGAGATGCCCTCATGGGCATACTGGAGGCTCTGGAGCTAGGTTCTCCAAATGGTCAATCCTAAGTCACAGGGACATCTTGAAGTTTTCAGAGATATATCTAGTTTGGAAATTGAAGAGACCTTTGAAACTATGTAATTCATTCTCTCTCTTGTCTGGACTCATTTTTAAGATCATGAAACAGGCCCAGAGAATTTAGTGACTGACCCATGGTCACAGCCAACTCTCCAATGGCAGACGCAAGACAAGAAGCTGTACCCTGACTCCCACTCCAGTGTACTTTTCATTTTACCTGTAGTATTGATTAGGACTTTGTTTGGCTATGAGTAACAGACACCCCCAAAACTGTGGCTTCACTCCCTGATTTAAAATACATCAGAAACAAGCAAATCAGTTATAAAATAAATCGGAAGATGTTAAGGCATTCTATAGTGTTAGGGAAGAAGACTCTATCTCATTCCTTTGCTGCTTGTGGTTTCCACCTGAAGTTCAACTCATGGTCTGAGATGGCTTCTAAGAGCTCCAGCCATTATACCTGGCAGCTGGAAGGAGGAGACTGTTCCCATTCAGGAGACTTTCTGGAAGTTTTATACAACACTTCTGTCTCACTGGCCAGAATTTTCTCTTGGGATACACTAGTTTAATGGGAGGCTGAAAAATGTCATCTTTTAGCTGAGTGCCCAGTTAGAAGTTAGGATCCTGGTTCTAATCCCAAGAAAACAGGAGAAAGAGGCTCTTGGGAAGAAACTAGCAGCATTTAATACAGTTCCTTGGTCTCTAACCTGTCTGCCAATACCATACCATTGGTTTGCACTCTAGGAATTCCCAACTGAGAGGGAAGCTGAACCAGCATATCTTAGCTGGCAGAGAAACACATTGTTTTTGGTTTTTCCCCTCCAGGTAAAGGCAGGACACTTGGCTTTGGAAGAGTCTGCATCATAGGACTTAATACAATAGCACCTAACATAGACTTTTTTTGGTACTAATATATTCTTGCCCACTTCAAAGATATCATTAGTATATGACTTTGGTGCCCTCTTGGATTTCATGAACCATGAAGGCAGAGGCTTAGGATAGACAAAGGAAGATGTGGCATATGTGAGTGTTAGTGTATTTTTAGAGGGGAAGGAGTAGCTCCACTCCTGTGTGTCCTGGTACTCTGCTAGTTGTGTCTAGGCTCAAAAGGTGAGAATCACTGATTTTGTTCATGTGTTGGTTCTGCTTCTCTGAATGCCTAGAGACAGTCAGGGGCTAGAACAAGACAAATGGAACACAAAGCCACCTACCAATGGCTGAGTCCAACCTCTTGCTTTTATAGACCAAATAACAAATAAGCCCCAGAGACCCAGCGATGTTATAGGTTTGCCTAACATTCAGAGTTGGGACCAGGATCACACCTTTACGCCTCCTAGACTAAGCCTAACTTGCCTCTACCAGTTGCATCTCTGAAATATACATATTTTATATTTTCTCTACCCATTTTATGTGCTACTGTTGTTTCCCCAACTAAAGACTCTGAACCCCTATTATGCTCAAAGTACTCTGCAAGGCTTTGTTGTGAGGAGGCTAAAAAAATGACTAAGATGGTTCTTCTCTTAAGGAATTCGCAGTCTAGAGAGGAATGCAGATGCATCCACAATGCATCATAAGGCAACACCTAGGGCACCAAGGGTTGCACAGACATAGGTGGTGCTTGCTATGGGAAGAATGATTGACTTGATGGGGTGAGTGGGCCGTGGAGCACATCACGGCAGGGGTTTTTGAAGAAGAGAGGGACTGAGTGAAGAGGTGATCTAGATTAGAAGAAATGCACAGATAGAGGCCTGAAATCATAACATTAGCTCGTACCTCCCTGCACTCTTACTGAAATTTGGAGGGCTAGATGGCAGTAGGACCCAAGGAGGGGAAGCCTAGAAGGGTGTCCTTGGCCTTCAGGAGGAGCTCTAGTCTGACCAACTTCTTGGGCAGTGTTCTTGGTCCTGTTTGGCCATTAAGTGCCTGACATAAACTCTGTTGGTCCCTGAGGTCCTGTCAAGACAGGTGAGCCAGAATCTCTAGGGGAGGCACTCAGGCATCTGTTTAAAGCTCTGCAGGTGATTGTGATGTACAACAGGGCATTTTGGTAACAGGAACTCCATAGTGGAACCTCCAGAAGGGGAAGGCCAGGTAGGATGCCTGAACTACCGGATTCCAGGTCACACTGGATTCATTCCTCATGTAGATGAGGAGACAGACTCAGAGAGATTTGGGGAGATTCATCCAGTCTTCTTTATGGCAGCACTGTGGTATGGGCCCTGCCTCCCCAGCCCAGTCCAGACTCACCTTCCTTTCAGCTTGCTACCTGCCTCTGCCAGTTGCTCAGTTCAAGTCAATGCCTTTAAACAGTACACAGTGAGAAGATTCGGACTGTGGGTGCCTCTCCTCACTTGTTTGCAGGGGGAGTTCAGGCTGTTTCCAAGTGTTAATTAGGAAGTTGCCTTGTTCCCATTTTTGTTGTGTTTCTTCTTGCTTCTAGGGCCAACATGTAGGGCTGAGACTTCAGAAAGGAAATGGCTAGTTATGGTGGTAAAGATGGGGGGTGGAGGTTATTACTCTACTCCCCATGTCTGGGGGTGTGGATGGGGACAGAAAGGGCAGTGCTCTACAAATAATGGGGCAAGGGCTTGGCAAGAAGGCCTGAGGAGGATCACTTCCCTAGGAGCTAGTTGCATGTGGCAGTGCAGTGGGCCTCTTGGCCGTGGTGAAAGGCATTATTTATTCCTTGTCTCACCTTGGGAGCAGTGGAGCCCAGACTTCTTCTTCCTCTTTTTATACACTCCTATGAGCCCCCACAGCCTTTGGAAACCCTTTGTCAGCATATCTGCAATAATTTGTTCAATGTCTACACAGGGGTCCCCTTGAGGGTCTGGTTTGCTCCTCCGTAAATACCCTCAGCACCTCACACAGAGCGCAGCAAGCAGAAGGCTCTGAGTAAACATTTGTAGATGGTGCAGTGGGCTGACTATGGGAGGCAGGTTCTCACCTGGTTCTGTCTCTGACACTCTGAGGGATCATGAGCACGTCACTTCTCTCTGTGCCTTGTGTTTTTCCAACAGCAAGAATAAGCAAAACGTAGCCTGCAAAGAACACAGGCAGTATGTGTTTTCAGTTTCTGACACTTACTAGATAGAACAGTTAACTGAATTTTGGGGTGCTTTGTTCTAGTGCCAGACCTGCTACTTCTTAGTACTGCCACCAGTAAATCTTGTGCCTGGAGGGAGATGGTAGGGATCAGTTCGAGAACAGGTGTAAGGCACTTGGAGAAGCTTCGACTTCACATGCACTTGGATGATTTTGTGGCCAAAATTTATTTTAACTGAGGATGGAGCAAAAAGTCTATTCAAGGGAGTTGTAAGACATCAGCCAGAACTTCCCAAGAGTTAGCACAGATAGAGGAAGGAAATGATTCAACTCTGAGGAAGTAAGGTATCTATCTTATGGTGGGGGTGGGGGGCGGGTTAGAGTTTGTCTTACCTGGATAAAGGAAGGGTTTGGACTAGAAGTTTCTTGAAGACTTTATCAGTGGGGTCAATGGTTGGATACACTCGGGAACAGAGACTTCTGCTCCTTTGCTGATTCCTGGAAGCTCCGGGGAATGGCTGTTCTGTGGCTGCATGTTTCCAACAAGCACCAGCCAAAAGCCCTGGGAGAGGCTCCGGCAAGGTCCGGAAGTTTAGGGGGAAAGCCTCCCAAGGCTGCAGCTAGCTTTGTTCTTTCCTGCAGGGTCCCAGGTCCTCACTAATATAAGAACCCAGGTCCCAGGTGTTTTTCACCAAGCCTGCTAGGCCCTCTCCCCCCTTCAATTTGGGGCTTATCCCTCTTGGCTCTTGCACTGCCAGGGAGGGACCCAGCCCCAATCATCTCAGTGCCGAGAGAAAGAGAAGAACATCTGTTAACACAAATGCTTTTCTAATTTCCTTTTAAATCTCACTCAGCATCTGCGTTAAACAAGGCTGATCAGCTTGTACAATATTTAATTTTGGAATCATTTCAAGAGGCGCTTGTAAGATGGGGAGCACGGGGACAGCAACAGCCTCCTAAACCTTGAATAGGGTGCTGCTGGTTAGGGGCTTCCGCCGCTCAGTCCTAATCACAAGGAAAAGAATAAGCAGAGAAAGAATTCCCTAATAACCAACACCTTCGCAGCTCCTCATTAAATCATTGCATTGCAGAGACACAGCAGGACACTTGAGTGAATAAATAGTGCTGTCTCCCAGTCTGAAGGATTTTCACGTGTGAGTTATTTTTCCTGCATATGATCACTTCATTTTCTATCTCTCTCTCTCTTTTTTTTAAATTTCCTCAAATGATTTTAGCTGATGAGTTCAATTAACAAAGACATTAGAGGCAAAGTTGAAAAAGTGCCTCTTTTCTCTCCCCCTTTTCTGTCCACTCCCCCTCCCCATACCATATTTTGTGTGTTTTTGCAGCTTAACAAATAGCACTGCCAAATGAGAGATGAGAAAAGTGGTTGGAAGGGCAAGGCTGGCTGATGTGAAGACAAAGCATTGCCTGGCTGGGTGTCAATCGAGAATGGTAATAAATGGAACCTGGAGGGAGACGCAGGCAGGAGGGAGCCCCGAGGTGCTTCTGGGCCCCTGACCATCTGTGGCTGTGGGTCCCTTTCTTCCCACAATCACACCCCATCTCCAGTAGGACCTGAACTAAACAAGGGAAGTGAGGAAAACCATCAGATTTCAGTTGCATTTAAATATGCATTGAGCACCTACTGTATGCCTGGCCTTAATGCTGTCATTAAAAATCTAAGCCAGAGAAGTCCTTCCCATGTTCTCTTGTATTACAGTTGACTCAATCAATCCATTGATCAGTGCATCACGTTTTTTAATGAAGAGGCCATAAACTGGCAGTCCACGGACTGTGTCCAGCTTAAAAACATTAAAAAAAATTTTATTCCAAATACTGTTGGCTGCTCGTTTTTGTTTATTAAAACAGAATCAGTTACTCTAGTGCAGCATTTTAAAAACTGTAGTTTATGTTTCCTTCGTGGGTTTTGAAATCAGTTTAGAAGGGATCCCCAGTTGCCTTTCTTAAATTTTGATTTTGGAAAAATCTATATCTATGTAAGTTGTTAAGTGGCATATTTTCTGAGTCTTTCAATGCATGAGGGATTTTCTTTTTGCTTTCATAAATAAATATCACTGAGAATAAAAATGGAATGGATTAAGTTGAACAAGGTAGGATGGGATGAAATGGGATAGAATTTGGTAGAAAATGGTAGAAATAGAAGAAAAAAGAAAAACTGCATGTGTGGATCACACAGTAAGTAGGTACTGTTTCAAGTTTATATGTTGTGTGTATTCATGCTGATCTGTGATCTAAAAGGCATTTCTCTCTGTGGGTCCAAAACAACAAAGCTGAAAGCCTCTGCTGTTTTTTGGGATACCCAGCACTCGCCTGCTTGTCTTACTGGGAGTGAGACTGGAGGAGCGCCTTGTGTGGGTGAAGGGTGCAGGCTCTGGAGTCTCGCTGCTGGCTGCTTGGGGTTGAACCCACTTTCCGCATTTTCCATGTGACCCTGGGGTTAGGGTCTAGTGGCAGCCAGTGGTGTGGCCATGAGTGGCCAGTGGCATCAGTGTCCTAAGCAGATATTGCTGGGATCTGGAAAATGGCAGGTCTCGTCACCCTTGGATCCTTCCTATTTTCCAGGTTTTGTTTATTTGCCTGTCCCCAGTTCTGAGAGCTTATCGAGCTCCTAATAAAGGATTCTTTTTCATATTAGCCAGACTGGGTCAGTGCTTGCCACCAAGAGCCATACTGCCATACTTAGCAATCAGAAACTTTCATATGAAAGATTGAATCTCCAGTTTCTTTGGGGAAAAAGATACAACAATAACACTAGTTTTACTTGCATTCCCTTGTCCACCCCCCACCACACCCTGAGGGCCTCCAGATGGTGCAGTCATTTCCTGGGCCTGCTGGAACAAATCACCACTGACTGGGTGGCTTAAAACAACAGAAACTCGTTCTCTCCTAGTCTGGATGCCCAAAGTCCAATATCCAGCAGGGCTGAGCTTCCTTTGGAGGCTGTTGGGGAGAATCTATCCCTGGCCTCTCCTGGCTCTGGTCGCTGCCTTGGTATTTCTGGGTCTGTGCCCAGGTCACTCCAGTCGCTGCCTCCATCTTCACACCTTCTTTCCCTCTCTTGGCACCGTTGCCCTTGGCCTCTCTCTTATAGGGACACTTGAGATGGCATTTAGGTCCTCTCCTGATAATCCAGGGTGATCTTTTAATCTCAGGATTCTTAAATTTATTATCTCTGCAAAGATCCCTCTTCCAAATAAGGTTCTGGGGACTTCTTTTTTTTTTAAATTACTTTATTGTTGTTCAATTACTGTTGTCTGCATTTTGTCCCCACTACTCCCCCGCACCTCAGCCAAACCCACCTCCCTCCCTTGCTTCCACCCTCCCACTTGGTTTTGTCCATGTGTCCTTTATACTAGTTCCTGAAAACCCTTCTCCCCGCTGTCCCTTCCCATCTCCCCTCTGGCTATTGTTAGATTGTTCTTAATTTCAATGTCTCTGGTTATATTTTGTTTGCTTTTTTCTTTTGTTGATTTGACATGGACATATCTTTTTGGGAGCCTCTGCAGATGGAGTTCCACAGTCTCATCCATCCTGCTTCATTCACTCAAATAGCCTCCTTGACCTGCTGCTCCGTGAATTTTGGACCTCATAGTTTAAGTACGTCTGCTCCACACCCAGGCACAGACAGCAGTTGCAGAAATGCAAGGCCTGGTTTCCGTTCTCAGTAACCTCATCTCACTGAGGGGGCTGGAGTAGTGGTGAGGGCTTCGAGGAGCTGGCGAACCTCGTCTGAACTAAAAAGAATCTAGATAAGTAGAAGGGGGTGGGGACTGATTATCTCTCAGTGTGAATTGCTCCACATGTTGGGAGATAGGAGTGAGAAAAATAGTCAAAGTTTGTGTTATTATGGAGCATCCATATAGTGGGGTAAAAAAGATAAGAAGAGGAGTCTTATAGATGCCAGATAATACAAGTGTGGTTGAGGAAAAGAAAGCAGGGAATGAAGGTTATTAGTCTTGGGGGAAAGTGAGTGTTGCTATTTTCATAGAGTGGCCTGGAAAGGCCACTCTGATAAGGTGACAGTTGAGTCAAGTCCTAAAAGCAGGGAGGAAGGGACCCACATATGTATTCCTTGAAAATAGCAGCCAAGCAGAGGGACCAGTATGTGTAAAGGCCTGGAGCAGTGGCATGTCTGGTATGTTCAGGCAATAACAAAGAGGCTGATGGAGCTGGAAATGAGTGATCTGGCAGGTAGGTGGTAGGAGATGAGGTTTGGGGAGGGGGCTGTGGTCACAGCAAGGATGCAAGAGTTCAAGATCCAGGAAACCATCCTTAACAAGCCTTTAAAATAGGGGATCATAAACATGGATGAGGAAACAAAAAGTCTTTGATTTCACTAACCTCTAACTGAATCTTAGAATTTCATTTAATTATGAATATAGGCACCATCCATAACATCTAATCCACAGCAATTTTGGCAGGGCCTGTTACTGTCACCAATGGAAATCACAGATATTTTTATATCATATTACAGTTATTACACTTATCTTGAAATATTGTTTTCTCCCAGCATTACTTCAAAATTATGTAATTAGACCTGACACTAGAACTTATTATTTTCTGCATTAATAAAAAGCTCATATATTACTATATCACAAATTAGTTTTTAAAAAATATTTTTATAACTGTACTTCAATATAATTTATTTCCTATATAATCCTATGTACTTTATTTTTATGCATTTGTGGACATTATTCTGGGAAGGAATCCAAAGGTTTCACCATTTTGATGAAGGGGTCCCTGGTACACAAGGAAATTAAGGACCCCTTTAAGGTAAGGCCTTTCATACATAGCCTCTGCTTTACTCTCAGCTTCATCTCTGGCTGCCCCTGAGCCCTTACCCCAGTGACTCCGTACTTCACCCATTCTGAACTGTATATAGTTTCTTCAAACACCATATCTCCACTGCCCGCAGACTTTTGTAATGCGGCTCTTCTGCTTTGAACACTCTTGCCCTTTGCCAAGTTCTTTTCATCCTCAGCATTGCTGTCACTTTCTCCAGGAAGCCTTCCCTGATCCCCCTGCTGCTTGGTAGGAGTGTCAGTGTACTCAAGTGGACTATGTCCGTGCCCTCGATGGAGAGCTCCACAAGGATAGGTACTCAGTGTTGTTTCCCTTAGGGTCTCCAGTACTCAGCCCAGTGTCTGGCATGGAGCAGGTGCTCAACACACTCAAAATAGATCTGTGGACTCCGAGAATGACTCATCTCATTGGAATCCTAAGACACTGTTGTGATATAGTTGGTATTAGTTGCATTTTGTAAGTGAAGAAAGAGGAGGAGGGGTTAGCCAGTGAAGGGGAGTAGCTGGAGAAAGGGTTTGGAGACTTGGCGCACAGTGAGAACCTTGTCTCAAGTGAGGACATTATGGGAACTGAAAAGATGAAGCCTTGGAGTGAGGGCAACACCATGTGGCTATAGAGACCCTGAAGACCAGGCTGTGGAGTTAGGGTATTAAGGGAAGATCAGGCCTGGACAATTTCCACATCTCCCCTCTTCCCATCTTCTAGAGAAGAAAGAAGAAGAGAACATTTGGTCATTAGCTTTTGTAACAGTTTTTATCATCTCACCCCCTCAGTCTCTTCTCCAAATTTTGGGTTGTTATTTCTCCTTTGCCCTCTCCATTTGATTGATACCTTATTTCTTACGGTCGTGTAGTAGTCACATACTGGCTTAGTAAAAAAGTCAGAAGTGTGAGGTTTCGACTTCTCTCTCTAACACTCCCTAGCTATGTGACCTTTAGCAAGTTTCTCAGACCTCAAGAATGGCTAGTAGGCATAGATTCTCCTAGGCACACACTCTCTGCAAGCCACCTGTCCTGGGTGACACCTGATGTGTTTTCCCCTCCCTGTTTTTGCTCATCTTATGCGCCCTGCCCATGTTATGGCCTCGCTCAGAGGGCAGGCTCCTCTCAGACCAGCTTTCTCTCTGTACAGATTATACTCATCTTTCTAGGCTCAACTCAAATGCCACTTTCTTTTTTGAAGTTTGTGATGCTGTGTGGCACCAGGCAAGTTATTTAACCTCTCTGGCCTTGGTTTCCTCACCTACCTGTATGGAATTGCTGTAAAGGTCAAATAAGTCAAAATATGCAAGAAGCCTTGCACATAGTAAGAGCCCACTACAAGTCTGTTTCCTCCTTCCGCAGGGTGTTCCAAGCGGCTGGTAGTCAGTGTACATGGAGGCCCTGTCCACATCTCAGTCAATGTGGAGGGGTCTGTGTCTGCATCTCTCAGATGCCCACCCCCAGGCATGGGCACTTCTTGCTCTCCAGCTTGACTTCTTCTTGCTCTGTCCCACAGGGATGTCCCCTATAAATCTTTCACACCTTCTTCATAAGCAATGAGAATGCAGACCAAAGTCATATCCACATCAAAGGGCTTCTCTGGGAGCTGCCAATGAAGTTATTTTCTGAGGTAGCTGGAAGGCCTCTGGGTTTGTGTCTTTGGGGGCAAAGCCTGGGGCTACCTCTTTTTATCTAGGCTGGCACTCTGGACAAAGAGTAATTGCTACTGAGTGAGTTCTCTAAATACTGGTCTGGAAGAGCAGTTAGAAAAATTTACAGAGGGCCCTTTGGGGTAGACATTTAGCCACCTTGTTTGGACCCTTTACTTCTCTGTTCTCTGTGGTAGGTATTTTTTGATCCCATTTTACAGACTAGGAAACTAAGGCCTGCAGAGATTGAGGGATTTTCTCCAGGTCATATAGTTCGTGAGTGGTACAGCCAGGAATCAAATCTTTGTTGGTCTGCCTCCAAAGCTTAGGTTTTTCCCATAATGCCCCTTTTTGTCTGTGTACCCTCACTCCAGTGAATGAGAAGGTTAGGTTTCTGCCTCCCCATGGGGGGAAGAATCTGGCTTATCCTGGGTAAGGTACACAGAGATGCCACAGGGCTCCACCTGTTCCAACCTACAATGCAAAGACAAACCAGGAGTTCCATGAAAGCTACCTTCTTTAATGTTAAGAATAAGGGAGGCATCTGGACACCTAGCCTTGTGGTTCAGAGTCTCAGGGTGCTACAGCATCTGAGGGCTGAAGTGCTAACAGACCATCAAAGTAGTGATGCCATGTGTCCACCTGACCTCTAAGCTGCTCCTGCTGGCCCAGGAACCCAGAAGCCTGGGACACTGCCAGTGTGCATTGGGCAGGAATTTGACATGAAGGCCGGAGAAGCCCTCAGAGACATTTAGCTAGATTTGACTACTAGTTCTTATCAATGGGCTCTTTTACCTGAGTTTCTCAATTCCTTCAACCCCTCAACTCCTCCTCCTTCATCTTCTTATCCCATAAAGCAGCCAGATCTCTGCAGCGCTCCCTGCTCATTTTCTTCCCATTGCCACAGTCCAGGTTTGGGCCTTGTGTAGCTAAGGCCCCCAGCATGGATGCTGGGGCCAGACACCTGCCTGACTGTAATTCTGCTTACTTGATGTGCAACTTCTGTAGCTGCTCTGTGCCTCTGTTTCTCTACCTGTCAAGTAGGGGTAATAATGATGCCCACTTCACAGCCTATGTCCTCCTGTGTATATGCTGTTGTCCAGCTACCCTGGACTCTGACTGCTTCCAGTTCCTCTGCCTCTGCCTCTAATCAGTCTATATTCTGCTGCAACAGCCCCCCTACTGTCAATATTTTTCTCATTTTCTTCTGGAAGTCTCGGTGCAACCACCTTTCCAGGAAATTCTGCCTCCACCTCGAACCTGGTCTGTGAGTCCCGTAGTACCCTATAAGATATTGCAGTTCCTTTTCTTGGACTCAACTTTGAATATGAATATATGTTTTAAATATAACAGGAACGCAATACTTGTGTGTTAAATTAAACTGAGGTCCTCTTAGAACTTAATTTGTTTCTCCTAAGCAAGTGCCCTTAATGAAAATTCCTTCTAATTAAATACCACCTTATGGTGGAGAAAGCTCCCTTTTACATCTGATCTCATCCTCAGGAGCATCTCTGAGAAAGCAGTTATGATGTTAGCCCATTTTACGGATGGGAAAGTATTAGAGATATTTCATGTGTTGCTCCAGGTAATTACCATTACTAAGGTAATGGGTGGTGTGCCAAGACTTCTGACTCTGAATCCCAGTTTCTTCCCACTTCTGGACTTTCCATTGCCTCTCCCTTTGTTTCAATGTAGAGCATCCCAGTTTGATACAAAACATTTCACCAACCACCTTGGACTCAGCCCTAGATATTGATTGGGGAGCTGTGGTTGATTGGCCTCTCCCCACTTCTGAGGGCTCTCTCAGGAGCTACTAAGGACACTTGAGTGAAAAAATATTGCCCTGGAAAGCAGATGGAGCACCTGGGATCCCAGACCTAATGGGCAGCCCACTTAATGGTTCAGAGTCACACAGATCTGGGATTAAGTCCTACCCCACCTGTGTAAAATGGGGATAATACCACGCACCTTGTCTATTTGTGATAGGGGATGGATGGCAGGCTTGCAGGCTAGCACAGTTCCTGGCACACCAGGAATGCCCCCAGAATAGTAGCTGATAGTAGTAGCTAACATTGATTGAGGGTTTACTATGTACCCGACACTATTAAGTTATTTCTATGCTTATTTCATGTATTTTTCCTCACAATCCCTTGTGATAAGGTTGCTATCTTTTTTTTTTACAGTTGACATTCAACATGTTACATAGTTGCCAAATGTCCCATTGTTTTAAAACAACATCTCTAGGGTGAGACTGTGTCTGTTTGCTCATGAGTGTATCTCCAGCTTTGATACTTGCTACAAAGGCCTGTAATTGGTAGTCAAAGATAGAAAATATTATTATTATTGTGGTGCCAACAACCAAATCCAAAAGGCAATTTTGATAATGATTAGTGGCCAACGTGGGGTAGGAAGTTTGAGCTTGTGAATGTGTTGCTAGGGGTCTACTGTGGATGGGGAAGGATGCTGGTGCCAGGCTGTGGCCACTGCAGGAGCACAGAGCAGGGGAAGAGAAAATGCCACCTTTCCTTCCTAGTCACTGGGGCTGGAGGCAGAGCCCGGGGTCACTGGTGCCTGCAGTGTCTCCATAACACCTGATGGATGGGATATGACAGATTGCCCTTGTTCCCCCAGCACAGGGAACCCAACAGCCAGCCAGCTGAGGATAGAGTCCAGGTGAGCTGCAGGCCTCAGGCAATGACAGACACTTTGTGTGAAGGATGCCTCCTCCCTGGGGGCTTTCCTTCCCAGGCAGTCCTCTGAAAGAAAGGACAGTGTAGAGCAGAAAGCCAGCAAGAACTGACCCACAGAGGCTATCTGCCCAGGGTGGCGCTGCCTGCAGCAGCAATGGCCAATCATGCTCAGATTAGGCAGGTCCCTGTCAACTCCCTCCCCTTGGCAAGCTCAGGAGAGATGTGAAAACTATTGGTGGTAGAGACTGATTGGTGGTCCAGATAGAGCACCAAAGATAAGGAAGGCTATTCTGCCTTTGGGTCCATTTGTCGCCCTCACCCCATCCCACCCCACTGTAGTAAAATTGCCCACTTCTAGCCCTGAAGAGGCCTTAGAGATGTGTGGTCTGACATGGTCATCAGGTGCCAAGAGAAGCTTTTGTGTAAATTAGAAGCAGCAATCTCTCTGGGTGGGCATTATTCTATGGGCTTGGTCAGCAGACGATGCCTTTATAAAACTGCAAAAAGGTGCTTTCTTTTGAGGGACACAGCCCCATGCCAGCAAGTAAATCTTGGGTTGTGGAGAGTGACTGGGTGGAACTTTAATCTGCTGGGGACCGCCCTGCCTGGTCTCAGGAAGCTGTAACCCCCCGTGACTTAGGCTGAGTGAGAGACCTCCAAACCAGGAGCCACTAAGGAGACAAAACTTATTTCCCTGGCATGAACGCTGCCTGTTCTGTGCCTGGCCTTCAATGCTTGATCAGTTAGCCAATGATGGGTAACAATTCTCTAGGAAAGAGAATGAACCTAAGACAGACGCGATCACGTGGGAATGCCACAGGGAAGAGACTCACGGGGCTGTGGAAATGAAGGGGTGATCGACATCAACCCCTGCCCCCTCGGCTTTGTCAAAGCCCGAGTCTTTGTTCTTAGATGTGAGAAATCCAGGTCTCCTGGCTGCCTCTGTCTCCTGCCCAACTCAGGCCTGTGGATATAACTAAAGGGTGCAGCCCAGACCAGAGACGGCGGGCCCCTGGGGGTAATCAGGCCTGGGACATAGAATATGCAAGATCCTGTGAGATCTGTTTGCTGGAGGATGTTATTAACTTGGAATTTAAAGTCACGGACAGGAAACCTTTGGAACTTGTAGTCCTTTCATATGTTAAAACTCCAATCTCTGCCCAGAATCACAGCAGGAGTTCTGTTAGCATCTTTGTAAGTCACCTATTCACCTTTGATCTTTTCTGCCAGACTGTGAATCCACAAACTGAGTCTGCTTTCTCAACAAAAAAACTACTTGGGTAGAGAAATGGGGCACTTTCCACTAGAGAAAGTGGCCATGCTGTTTCTATTCCCCCACAGAATCATGGTTGTTTCTGTGTATGTATTTCTTGTGTTTTGACAAGCATCCACAGCAGGGATGGATACTGCTGGACAGTATCCCCAACATTAACCCCCACCTGACCCCTTGGAAAGTCGATTCTTAACATGGACTGCAAGTGATCTGCCAGCTGCCAGCTTTCAGCAAATGACAGTCTCTCCTCCAGCCCACCTTGCAGCCCCTCTGGGTCCTCTCAGTACTCCTTACTACCTCAGAGCCATTTTATTGGTGGATCTCTCTCCCCAGAACATTCTATTTATTGTTACTGGGCTAACTGCCACTCACCTTATTGGTCTCAGTGTACATGTGACTTGCTCAGGGTGGCCTTCCCCGATGGCTGGGATTGGAACAGAACCCCACCATACACTCTTTTGCAGTTGTCATTAATTATTTGTGCATCTGCCCCTTCCCAAACCCACTCCTGGACTATAAGCACCATGAGGTTTGGGACTGTTTTGTTTACCACAGCATCTCTAGTATCTGGAGCAGTGCCTAGCATGTGGCAGACACTCAACAAACAAATATTTGTTGCATGACTGAAGGCCTTTCTCTGATTTACTACAGGAGGCTTGGAGCAAGCTTTGCGAACAGGACTTTCAAAGAAGGCAGTACTGGCCATGGTGAAAATGGTCCCTGGGCACCGGACATATGATGTATCCCTTCTCCCCATTCCCCCTCCCCCAACAAGCACACAGGTTCAGACTCTGAGCACTGGCCTGCAAATTTTCTCATCTTTCCCATGATTCTTTGCTGTCACTCATGCACCAGTACCCTTGGGAAGAAGGTTCTGCCTGCCCTCGCACTGGGCTCAGGAAAACACTGCATCAGCACCACCTTAACTTTTATTTCTAACCAACAATTGGTCTCACTTCTAGCAGATTTATTCTCAGCATAGGGCCCGTAGGCCAGTGCTGGTTTGCATACCTGACTCTACCCTTGGGAGATGAGCTGAACATCGTAGGTGATTGTCCTGAGATGCAGGGACTCTCTCTGAACCCTTAATGTTTTCCTCTTCTCATCACAGTGCCAGAATTGAGGTTCTGACTGCAAAAAGCAGGATTCCAAGAGGACAGGATGAACCTCAGTGCCACTAGCATGGGGAAGGGGTGGGGACAGTTTCTGCCAAGGGAAGGGTCAGGCATGCAATTCCAACTATCCCACCTGCAATCTGAACTTGGCTGAGGAATTACATACAGCTCTTCTTCCTTCCTCTAAATACATCATAGACTTGGTGTGCACTATACATTTTTTTGTACTTTATTCTTCCAACTAACAGTTATTGAGCACTTACTTGGGTGAGTGCATGATCCTAGAAGCTATGGTTGGGGTGGGATAACAATTGGGCTTTTTTGCCAAGTCTCAAAGTCACAGTCTGGGACAAGGAAAAATATTTCAAGACAGGTATTTATAATTGATACGTTAAGCCCAAAATAAAAAAATATTGCACAAAGGTGCACAGGGAGAGGAGAGCGAGTTAATCTGATTGAGACTTGGCAGGGAAGTTTTGATGGAGGAGACATTTGCACTGTGTCTCTGTAAGCTGAGGCCTTGTAGGGAGGAAGATATTCCAGGCAGAGGGACCAGCACAGGCAAAGTATGGAGACCAGAATGTGGATGATGAGCTCAAAACAGAGTCTCTTTAACGAGGCTAGAATATATTGATAGAATACATAATAGCAAGTGGTGAAGATGAAGTGGGAAAGAAAGGCATCTCTATCAGTTTGAGAAGCTTGTGGTTGCCTCTGGATCATTACATCCTGCCCACCTCTCTAAAAAGACTGTAAGGACCTCGAGGGGAGGCAGCCTTGACAGGAAGCTGCTGCCTTGTCCCTGCCTTACAGGTCCAGACCCAGGTCCTGTGTTCAGTTGCCAAAGAAGGAGCCCAGGTCTAGATGGGCTGGGAGGCAGGGCCACCTGGAACCAGAAACACCTGGAACCAGTAAGAAGGAAGGAAAGGAAGTATGGAAAGGAAGTATGTTGCAGGCTCCTCCAATTACAGGGTGAGTGGGTAGACCTCCCTTGTCCTTATATTGCTGTGTGCCTCTAGTCCCAGCAGAAGACAGGAATCACACGGGGTGCTCCATATAGTCCTGCCAGTAGTTATCTTTATGACTTCATGTGCCCCTTGTGGCCCCCACTAGGGAAGGGGTTTTATTTTTCTTCTTTTAATTCTGCATTTTTAGTTGGTAAATAACCAACTTCCTTGGAGCAAGACGAATGTCATGTTTGGGATCTTGGTAAAGCAATTCCAACAAGACAGGCCATGACCACCAGAACTGAGGCTAGGGTCAAAGGCAGAAGGCAGGGGAATGGGGACAAGGAGATTCGCCCAAGAATGCATGGAGTGAATAATCTCCAACAGTGATTAATATATACATCATCAAAATTTAAAAGTGAATAAATGTTTCTTTTCAGCAGATTTACTTTCTCAATGATGCTTGGCTTAGATTAATGATAATGTGATTTCATGTTTCCAAAGTACACACAGACTGCTCTCCTTGGAGGGTTGAGGGGAGGAGGTGGGAGTGGGTGGATGGAAGGAAACTTATGGTGGCCCCAAAGAGTTCTGTGTGGGAGGATAGCCACAAGGACTTTATAGTTAATTAACAGTTAGTCTTTACATGTGCAAGACAGGCAACAATCAGATATTTGTTTAAATAGAATGAAAATGGAAGGTATTACCATACATTTCAGTGGTGCTCTGAAGCTGTCTCATACTGGCTTGCAAATATTGTTAAATTTTTAGGGATTTTGTGAGCTGTTTTACATCATGTTGATATCTTGAAGTCAGCCACAGTGGGATTATTTACACAGAGGTAATTGGCAAACCCTGCAGAACAGAGCCCCATCCTACCACCTGCTGGTTATAAACCATTTACCAGCACACCACTGTTGTAGAGATTCATGCCAATAGAGTGTCCAAGCAGGGGTGAAGGACCACTTGCCAAATAAAATCAGTATAAGGTAATATTTATTGATCACTTACTATGTGCCAGGCACTATTCTAAGCATATATATTCATGAATCCTTTCAACTTCTGAGCCTAAAACTATACCCAGAGTCAGAGCTGTTTAATTTGTATCCCCATTCCCTTGTTTTAGAGAGGAGGAAACTGACAGCCAGAGAAGGGAAATGACTTGGCCAAGGTCAGCAGCCTCGAGATGGGTCTACTGACTCCCAGCCAATGTCTATTCTTTTGCCCCTATTCTTTTCCCATGCCATGTTATGCCCTGCCTAAGTTGAGGCAAGAACTGAACTCCAAGGCTGGGAGTTGATCAAAGTGGGCACCCCCAGGCTGGATTCCACAGAATGAGCCCTCTGGACTCTTTTCGTTGTTCTTGCTGTCTCTGCTGCTTGATTGGGGTTTGACTGCTCCCTAGTGCCCCAGATCCATTAAGAGCTGTCTTCCCTTTCTCTACGCCATTGTTTGATGGTCCCACTGGAAGCAATTCAGACTTCAATCTTTTAGCAACACCCATTTGGAATAACAAGAAAAAATAAATAAAAATAAAAACCCACACCAGAGCTCTGCCTGTTAAGCCCAGAATCCTTAGCTAAGGGGAACAGGAAAGGAGATATATGGGCCAAAACCTTCAAACAATCAGCCTGGAGAATTCACTCTTAACTGCATAAGGGTTTGAGGTAAGGTCAGTGTGGACTGGGGTTCACTCTGCAGTTTGCTTCGATGTTTGCTTTTGGTGTGAAAAAGGTGACCTGAGTCAAGGAAAAGAGATTGAAGATGAAAATCCCCTCAATTCTTAAATATATAGGTATATTCTAATGTAGACCACATTCTAATATGGTAAACATTCCAATGTAGACGATAGGATCAGGAAGTAACAGAGCTGAAAGGACCTTCTAGAATGCTTCCTCTGCTTCTAGACCCTGGAAACCACCCATCTCCAGGGAAGAATGTTCATCCGAGTGCTTTTCTGCTGAGCAGAACCTTCTGAGGCAGGGACAATGGAATGCTATCCCACATCCGAGGGTGTTGCTGACAGGCAGGGTGCTATAGTGTGCCCTGGCCACCTTGCACAAATAAATTCACCTCTTTGAGGCTCAGTTTCCAAATCAGTTAAAGTAGAGGTTTCAGATTATACAGTCCCTTCCAATTCTTACATTCTACACCTAAACAAAAGGGAACAACATTTAAAGATGTAGTTAAACACACCCACACAAACTGACAAATAGAGAAAGTTCAAAAATCTCATTCACATCATTGCTGAATTTGTCTATTAGTGAGATTTGTTTTTTTGCATGTGCTAATTGGTCTTGGCATTAATTAATCTGATTTCATTATATTCTCTTTAATTTGTCAAGATATCATTTTGTTATTGGTGACAAAACACTTTGGAGGATTGTTAGAATAGGAATATATTTCCCCCCCTTTTAAAGTTACTGAAGGAAAGTCATTATCAATTAAGTTAATTTGCATACACATTAGGTTAATTGTTTTAGTTTAGCCAAATTTGTGGAAATTTACATAGTAAATTGACCCTCCACATTTCGCTTAAACACATGTAGCTCATGGAGCAGTGTATTTTGAGTTGCTAATGAAACTGAGGTTATTTTACATGCTTCTTTTAGTAAAAGAGGCCTAATTAGACCAAGTAATTTTTTATTTCATCAGTAATTGCAAAACAAATAAGCTTCTTGGTATTTTTTTCCTAGTGGAGGCATCACACGGACAGGAACGTTAATAGGAAAGTCATGTTTTCCTAATTAAGCCCGGTTTGATTCCTGCTCACTCTTCCGGCGCCAGCCCTCTCCAGCCTTCTCCTAGGTACTCTTCTGCCTGAGTTGCTAAGCCTACTGGTATACCTATTAATAGAAGACTCCCCCACATGGAGCCAACTGAATTAAAAAATGTAACTAGGAAAGCAGGGTGGGAATTTTGACAGATTTGTTTTTTAATTTTTTTTTATGCCAGAGAAGAGAAAGTTGGATTAAAAAAGGGGTCTTGGTTTTCTCCATCAGAGGAAAAAAAGAGAGAAAAATAGCTTTTGTTCTCCCCCAGAAAAGAAGTTGGCATAATACATTGGTGGTGTTTCAAAAGTGACTCCGGGGCCAACTTGTTCAGTGTTGGAAAATTGGTTGCCACTTCCCCCTCCAGTACTGTAGAGTCACAGAGAGCTTACAGAAATGTGGGAGACTTGCAGTAAAATGGGGTCTGAGATCTGAGACTTTGCTGAGGGTTGAGGAAGCAGGACTTCTGGCTTCTGTCCTGGAGGAGGTGGGACTTAGAAGTGAGGACCGAGTTGGGAGACATTGGTATAGTTACACAGAAACTGTGCTCCTACTGTTTCTACTCAGTCTATAACAAGGACACCAAAAAGCTTGATCCACTGTGCTATGAAGATTTTTTATCCTTGCCTAAGTATATTTTTCACTGTTTTTAGAGAGAGAGGAAGGGAGGAAGGAAAGGAGAGAAAAGGGGAAAGAGAGAAACATTGATGTAAATGAGAAGCATCAGTTGGTTGACTCCCATATGTGCCTGGACCTGTCATTGAACCTGCAACCTAGGTATGTGCCCTGACTGAGAATCAAACCCACAATGCTTTGGTTGTGACATGATGCAGCATCCAAACCACTCTCGCCAAAGTGATTTTTTTTTTTTTTTTTTACTTTAACACAGAAGTCTTTTCTGAATTGTAGAGGAGGAGACTAGAATGGACAGTAGGTAAGACTTGGGCAGATTGTGTCAGAAGGGGGTGCTATACTTTCTCACCCAATCTTTCCAACTTGGGTTCCAGTTGTAACTCAAGATTATAAAAAGTAGCCACAATTCTTCACTCTCCCCTGAGTCCCTGTCCCTTGCAATCTGACATTACAGCTTTTCTCATTAAGAAGTGGAGTCTATTTCTGCCCTCCTTGAATGTGGGCTGCCCTATGATGTGCTTAGGCCAGTATAATGTGGCAGAAGCGATGATGTGTCAGTTCCAAGCCTAGTCTTCAAAATGCTTGCCTGCTCTCTGTTCATGCTCTTGGGACTCCACTGCCACCCAGACTAGCTGATTGAGAGGGTGAGAGACACATGACCCAGTTATCTCCACTGTCCAGTTGACAGGCAACCCCCAGAAGCAAAGCCGACTAGGTGATCTACCAGTGGTCCCAGATTGCATGAGGGATCCCAGTTGAATCCAGCCCAACTTTCCAGAATTGAGAGCTAAATAAATGGCTGTTGCTTTTAGGCACTGGTTTTGGGGTGTTTTGTTAAGCAGCAATAACTGATACAATCATTAATCAGTTGTGTGTCATTGAAAAATTTCTCTTCATGTTTGTTTCAACCTCCTAAAACTGTAAAGCCAGTTGGGATCAGAAGATCCCTAAATTTCCTTGCAGCTTTATGAATTCCCAAATATCCTATTGCTGTGTCTAAGACAACCTAACACTTCACTAGAAGGGACTCCAGTAAAGGCACTCTAGGCTATTACTGGGCACTAGCACATGAGGGGAAATTAGTTTCTCAGCTCCTTTCCAGATGAGAAGAGGATATAATACCTTTAAGGAGGAAAAAGAGCATTGTCTATCTGGGGACAAAGAATAGGAGCAGGGGACACTGTTAGGGCTCTGGAATGCGACATGGTGACAAGGTGGTGTATATATATGTGAAGTTTTTGAAGATGAAGTTATTGAACCCCCAGAGGTCAGCGTGCTTTCAATAACAACCAGTTACTCAGCCTATTCTGGGCTTGGAAACTCATCAAGAGAGAGCACCCAGCCATAGACCCTAGAGGACCACGGCCAAGGGGCAATGTGGGCTGGTGCAGGAAGTACCCAGCTACCCTATAGAACTGGGTTTCTCCACTTTGTTTCACTATCATACATGCAGATGCCTGGTGTACACAGGACCCTTTTGTGGCATGCATGAGTTGTGCACAGTTTCTGTGGTGGTCTTCATCTTTTCTAGAATACACTTAGTAGTGCAATAATTAAAAATGGGAGATTCAGTGCTTAACTTATATAATCAAGGCCTAGTATTTGTGAAATGAATGAATGGCCAATGAATAAACAAATAAGTATTATAGGATAAATGACTCTACTCAGATTAAATCATATAATTTATTTACAAACTTTAATTTTTTATTATTTGGAATGTACTCCTTCTGAAATATCTCTCAACTTTCAACTGATAGAGATCTGTGGGCTGAGATTCTTCTTTAGAACAATCCCCATTATAGGAAATTCCACCTACTGAGCTGGGCCCCCGGATGTCAGTGTGGCCCCAGATAGCCCTGACTTTTTCCTGCTCTCTTTCTTGACTGAGATCCATACAACCCCGTGAGTTTCCATCATCCTGGCCACACACAGGCTCAGGCTCTTCTTTCCCACAAACCTTTGCTGTCAAACTCCCAGCATTTATTATGTTCAGTCAAGCAAGACTGACGGATGGCAGAATCTGGTAGCTTCTCTCTGAGTTCCCCTGATGCCAAGGCAGAGAGGGCACTCAACTGAGCACAGCCACTATGGTCAAATGCTTGAGCTGGCAGGGCGAGGCACTGAGTCTTGACACCAGAACCCCAGGCACGTCCAAGCAAGGAATAACTAGAGCAGGCTTTTAGGCCAGTCTGGAGTCCTGGGTGGTAGAAAGCGAGGATGCAGGAGAGAAAGTCAAAATTTGTTTTAGTGCCTCTCATCTTTCCTTTCAGCACTGCTCACTTACTGTATGGTCCTCTCCTCCTCATTCCCTAAGACTGCCATCATTCTATGGCATCTTTGTGCCTACCTACTGGCTTATGACATAATTATGGCACCTGTTTCCCCTAAGTGACTACATTATTAGATGGGAAGGGCCATACTTGCTCATCTTTGTATCCACCCAGTACCAAACAGACTGCCTTGTACATAGAATTTAACATGTTTAAAAAGAGAGTGAGCCATTTTCGAGCAGAGGGGGCTAACATCACAGAGGTTGTCCCTTCTCTGTGTAAATGCACAACTGTCCTTAGAGGGTAGAGACTTCATGTCAGGGGCAAATTCCGGAGCCAGGCAAGGAGCACACATGTGTGAACAGGTCAGTGCAACACAGTAGGGTTAGAAATGACGTGGGCAACTGGAACACGTACTCTCTGCCCAAGACATCCAGACCCATTTCTTCCAAAACACTTCTGGCTGAAAAAGCATCTCAGAGGTCTCCCACGTGTGACTGTAGCTGCAAGGTCAAACCTTAACTCCCCAGCTCCAGAGGAACAATGACATTGCCTGCAGTTTTTCTAGCAGTTGCAAGGTGGCATACCTTGGACTTGGAGTCAGAAGATAAGAGGATTAGTTTTGACTCTATCACTATTAGCTGTATGATACCCAGGCCAGACATTTCAAGTCACGATGCCTCAGTTTCCACATGCACAAAAATAGGTGTGTGAATGATAAAATAATGTACGTGGATGCACTTTATAAGATGTAAAAATTGCTATACAAAGACAAAGTAATGCTATTAGGGTTCTTTTTTTTTTAATGAAACCTCAAAGGCTTCACCATCTTATGATACTGCCATTTTTTTTTTTTTTTAGATTTTATTTATTTTTAGACAGGGGAGGGGAGGGAGAAAGAGGGAGAGAAACATCAATGTGTGGTTGCCTCTTACGTACCCTGACTGGGAATTAAACCAGCGACCTTTGGTTCATAGACTGGTGCTCAGTCCACTGAACCACACTAGCCAGGGTGCCATTAGTGTTCTTAATAGGACTCTATGCAGCTTCTTCTCTCAGTGCCCTGTGCCCTGATCTTGTCACCAGTCCAGGACCAGTCAGGGTTGGGTATGCCACCTCCCAGGCCATGGGCTCCACCCCTTGTCCCCTTGATGATCCAGGAACAGAATAGAAAATGGCATTTCTGAATGAGGCTGACAGTTCACCAGGCACAAAAACCCACCCAGTTCTGACTCAGAGTTTTGGAGGCGCAGATAGAATTAAGGAAATGTTAATGTATTCGCATTGCTTTGCCTCCTGCCTACACAGGCGTAAGCAGTAAAGAGGAGGATGGGATGGGAGAGGGTACAGGGAGATGAGGAGCTGTGCTGATGGGCTCTGGGGATGGGGGCTGGTAGGGACTGCAGGGTCCCCAGGCTGCCTAGCTGCTGCAGCTGGGCCTGAGATCCCCGAGGGACAGGGAGGGACGTGCTGGCATCTGGTCTCTGCCAAGCGAGGCTGCCTCCCAGAATGCAGTATCAGCTTGGGCACAGGGCTAGAGCAGAGGGGCCCTGGAGTGCATGCCTACATAGGAGATGGGGGGCCAATGGGGGCAAGCTGGATAACCCAGTGCTGTCTGCCTAGGTGTTATGACTTTATAATGGCAAACGGCCATTTAGAATCAATATCTTTTCCAAATGAGGCCCCTGAATGTTGTATGCTTAATAATATCCATCTCTATCTGTCTATCTGTGCATTTATTCAGGGAGCTGGTTTCCCTAGGGCATAGCAGCCAGTATGCCACCTCAGCATGAAACAATCCCCTGGGAAACTGCCACTTTTTCTCCCCCTCCTGTGGCAGTCTCCCGGACCAAGCCCCGAGGGGATGGGATGGGTGGCTGCCAGATTGATGGGTGTATGTAAAGGAACCTTGTATCACTGGCTCTGTTACTTAACTTTTCATTCCTGAATGCAAGTATCTGTTGCAGCATTTGCCAAGCACCAACTGGGTGCTAGTGAGGGTGCCAGAGAGACAAAAGACATACAGTCCCATTTCCTAGGCTTACAGGCTACCTCTCATCCAGGCTTGGGACCCCACAAAATCTCTCTCCTTCACTACCACGCACCTGGCTGTGAGAGGTGCCCAATAAATGTTATTATCAGAAAAGATGCTCACCTCAGTCCTGCCTGGTGTGGAACAGTTGGTTGGTCATTGTCCTGCAAAACAAAAGTTCGCCAGTTTGATTCTGGTCAGGGCACATGCTTGAGGTTGCGGGTTCGGTCCCTTGTTGGGGTACATGTGAGAGGCAAAAGATCAATGTTTCTCTATCACATCAATGTTTCCCACTTTCTCCCTCCCTTCCCTCTTTCTAGAAATATTGAAATAAATAAATAAATAAATAAATAAATAAATAAATAAATATCTTTGTAAAGAAAGAGAGAAAAGGAAAGATCCTCATCTTAATATCCAGCTAGACTCAGGCACATGTGCTCTCTGTTCACAGTTCAATTATGGGACCACCAGGGGGACCCCTTAGCACTGCTGGGAGTCTGGTGCTGGACCTTTGGGGTTCTAAGAATGAAGGATGCTTTGCAACTGGTACAGGGTTGGCCCCCTCATAGAGAAGAAGGGATCAGGAAATGATGTAACACATTTGTCCAAGGGAGATTTTATCTTGTTCTTTCTGTCTGAAAAATCTTAGTATCATCTAAGTGAACCCTCACAGGAAGGACCCAGTACAGGGACAATGACCCAAGGAAAGAAAGACCCTGTAAGAAGACGGGAAGCTGAGGGAGAGGAGTCCTGACCAGAAGCATCAGTCACGGGCCTTGAGCAAACCCATGTGGGACTCCTTCCTGCTTGGGGTGGCTGGCACACCTTGCAGGCATCACTTGCCAGGAAAAATCACTGATTTTCCCTTGCTTTCTCTGCCCTCTCCTCCCCTTCTCAGGCCTTGAATGTTTTAAATGCCGGTTTTCATGGTTTGATGGAGAATTTTACACTAATGCAGAGTATTACCTAGTTAATTTGACTAGAATAGACAGTGATTTTACATGGTGAGGCTGTTGCCTCCTGAGCTAACAGTTCCATTACCATGGGCTGGGCAGCCTGTTCTCCTGGAAACTGATGAGCTAAGGACTGTTGCCAAATGAGCTTCCTGGGAGCTCCCCGGGAGGCTGGAGAACAGGAGAGGTAGGCAGTAAAGTGCTGGGTTTGTTCATTCAGTCTTTCACTCACCAGTTTCTTCCTTTACTAAATGACAGACTCATTCATGACTTTTAGTTAAGTGAATTCATTTCATTCCCTTCTTCAACAAGCGTTTAGTGTGGGCCTGTGAATTGCCTGACCCAGTGGTAGGTCTGAGAGTACAAAGATATGTAAGTCCATTCTCTGTTTCTTGCACACTCACAGTCAAGCCAACAAAATGTTGTAAGCTGCTAAGAACACAACAATGGGCCAAAAATTAATCTAAAGCACTGTGGAAGTCCAGAGCAGAGACTAGCTGCCTAGAGGCTAAGGCAGACTCCACAGAGGGATGAACCCTAACTGACCCTCAAGATCTTCCATCAGGCAAGTATATTAGGAGATTGAATTGGCAATGGGATCAATAGTTGGGTATAAAGAAATGGTAAGAGGACCTCATCCTAAAGAGAAGCACCAACAACTGGGCTTCTACAGGGCTTATCAAGAGGCCATATGACTCTCTCATAGTACTCTCATCACACCTAGTATCCAATGTCCAAGTCTTTGGAAAAAGAAAGAGTGGGAGCTACTGTTTTAGTGGCAATCACTGTGACATGCTCTCTCCCTCCCCAAAGCCAGGTAAGGGAGGGGCTGAGGGGCATTGAGAGTGTTTGTAGAAAGAGAGATTGCCATCTCACTCCCAGGCCAAAGGATACTCTCCAGTGAGGGGTTCTTGGAAAGGTTTGACTGTGGTCCTCTGTTTGCTTTTTTCCTGGAGATTTCTGAAGTGGGAGTAGGCAAGAAAGGAAATGAGGAGCAGAGTGGCTATCAGAACAGCTGGAGCCCAGGTAAGAAAGCATTGTGGTACTGCAAATCTGAGAAAGAGATGGGAGAGTCTGCCTCTGCCCTAATTCTTTCCAGCTCGCTCATAGATGTGAAAGAGCAAGGTATGGAGGATGGCAATTGCTGTGGGGCTGTCTATCACGAGAAGAGATAGCCCTCCCAAAGAGGGGTCAGAGGATATAGCAATCGCAGGGCTGTAGATAGCCTTGGCTGTCCCTTCCTGACATGATCCTCTCACCAAGGGGGCATGGAAAGCCAACACCAATCTAAGGCAACCGTGTATACCTGCATATGGGCAGAGCTACCAGTGAGCCATTAGAGACAGGTACCTTACCCTGCAGTGAGGCTGCCAGTTCCCGGGAATGACTCCAGCAGGCTCTCTTAACCCATGTCCCTGTTCCCAGCACCAGAGGATACAGACCCAACTGAAAATGACCAGAAAATTAGGGTGTCTGGTAATGAGAAAATCCAGAAAACATGTTAGAAGGTGTAGCTAAAAAAATATGTCATACATATACCCCTGTGAGTATAAATTTTAATAACCCAGTTAAAGAAAGAAATGAGGGGAAAGATGTTCTGAGCAGAGCAAAGTTATAGAGGGGTGCAAGCACATGCCTGGGAAGTGTGAGCATCTGGTAGACGGTAGGTAAAGTGATGGGGCAGGAGCCTAGGAGACTATCACACACTCTCAGAAAGAACCTGGAAATGATTTGAGAGCTTCTTGCCCTTAGACAGGATCAGATGGCTTGACAGCCTCATCCATTCAGCTCAGTTTTCAGTAACACTCTCCTTTGGGCGAGGGGAGGACTTTACCTGGCCCTACATTTTAGAAGTCTCCAGTTGTGCCATTAAACCACCCACACTAACAAATGTATTAAAGAACACATGAAAGACTCTGTCACTGGGCTCCAGGGCTCAGTGCTCACCTGGGTGACCCATAACTCTAAACATCCACTCTCATGACTGACCTACCTTGGCCTCCAGGAAATGCTTTTTCTCTCTTGCTCTATGCTCTTAAGACAAAAGGCCACCGAGTGAGAACACTGTGAAGGCTATGGATTGGGCAGTTGCCCATGTCAACCACAGTGCTTTGGGACGGGTGGTGGGGGAACTGGGATTTAACCAGTGGAAGCGCTTAGGTATAAAACCAATTAATTAACTTGTCAAATCCTTCTTGTCAGCATGGCACAATAGATTGTTTCATAATGAAGTATCCATGGTGCTGAGCATCCATTTTCTTGTTTTCTTTGTGTTCAAAATCAAATTTCAGAGGTATTAACTAATTAGTGTGGTATTTGCAATAGTTGCATGTAAAAACTTGGCAACATTTTGCAATATTGAGCTTGTTTCTCTCTTTAAATTATATATATATATATGTTTAGATATAAAATGCATAAAGTGTGATACAGATTCTCTGCATTACTGTATGGATCTAGAGATTGCCATGAGAAACGCTGGTGAAAATAAACTATTTTATAATGCTTTCTGATATAATAATTTGTCATATGTGACCACATTATAATGTTTGAAAAGATGTGAAATTTAATGCTCATTTCTGAATATATAGACGTGTGGCTTTAAGAATTTTATTGTCATTTTCAATATCTCCTGTCTCAGCAGAGAATTTTCTCCAAATTGAAATTAATGAAAAAACCATCTAAGAACTAAAATGACTCAAGGAATGTCTCAACTGGCATTGATCGCAACAGAACACAAATTGTGTAAACATCTCAACTATAACAACATAATTAGGAATTCCGTTTAAATAAAGACAAGAAAAATTATTTTAGAATAAATGTACAATAGTTTTTGAGTTATTTTATCTTTGTTTGTTACTCATCCAAACATTGTCAGCACCCAAACATGTGCTATAATAACTAAACTCATCTTTAATATTTGCCAACTTCCAGTCATATTAAAAGAAATCATGAAAACACTAACTGGAAAAGCTACCTGCACCCCAGGTTCATCACAGCATTATTTACAATAGCCAAGATATGGAAGCAGCCTAAATGTCTACCAATGGACGAACAGATAAAAAAAAATGTGGTAAATATTTGGTTATAAAAAAGGAAGCCCTGCCATTTATGACACCATGGATGGACCTTGAGGGTATTATGCTAAATGAAATAAGTCAGATAGAGAAAGACAAGTACTGTATGGTCTCACTTATATGTGAAATTTTTTTAAAAATCACCAAACACACAGATACAGAGAACATATTGTTGGTTGCCAGAAGCTAGGTGAGGTGGGGCAGGTTGGGGTAGGCCGAGTAGGTCAACAGAGGAGTCAAAATGTATACATTTCCAGCTATAAAATAAATGTGTCATGGATGTAATGTATGGCGTTGTGACTGTAGTTAATAGTACTATAATGCACACCGGAAAGTTGCCAAGAGAGTAGATCTTAAAAGTTCTCATCACAAGAAGAAAAGGTATAACTATGTATAGTGATGGATGTTCACTAGACTTATAGTGATCATTTCACAATATATACAGATAAAAATCATTATGTTGTAGACCTGAAACTGATATAATGTTATAGTTTAATTTATATTTCAATTTTTTAAAGTCTATGTTCTTACACTTATATTTTGACTTTGTCATCATCAAGATGTCATTGTCAAGGTAAGATGATAAACATATTTTATTAGTCTGTTATTTTAATTTGTACCTTTTAAATATTTAGATCTGTGGTTTGTAGGCTTTTATTGCCCTGAAGCTTCTCCCCAGTCTTAGAAGGGGGTCAGCTCACCCCTTGTGTCAATTTTGGTGGACTTACCCCAACCTCAGCCTTTATACTGACATTGTAGCCTTTGAAGGCACCAGATAGAATGTTTGGGAAATAGCCTAGCAGCTCAATATTTTTAAAAACATTTTCTTGCCCTACTCCATCATATTACAGGTGAGGAAATTGAGTTACAGAGAGGCAAAATGTCTTGGCAGGGTCACACAGCTAATGAAGCCCTTTGAGACCCTGGAATAGGGGTTGTCTACTGTGCCACAGCAGCGTCCCCCATCTCCCACAAAGGCTTTAGCACTACCTAGTTGGTAGCACTCTGCAGAGCTGGTGCAGAGGGAGGGAGGGAGAAAGTGTGCCTGACACCTACATGAATTCTGACTTGGTGATGGTACAGGGGAATTTGGGATGTGGTTCTAGCCCTTCTACTCACCTACTCTGTGCAGGTCTCAGTCTTCCTCATTGCAGACGAATCTGGACGGAATGATCTCTCAGATGCCTTCCAACCCCAACATCCTATGTCTGAGTAATTCTCCAAGGGCTGCAGATTTGTGGAACCCTAAGGACTGGATGTGGCCTCAATCCACATTTCTCCTTCATTTCTAAAACCACAAGCACTTGCTGGAACAATAACTCCATCTGGACTTGATTCGCTTCCACCTGATTTCACTCCCTGCTGGAAAACGCTGCCTCCCGCCAGAGGCACCTTGGGGAGCTGCTCTCACCAACTCCCTGGTTTTTCTCTCCTGAGGCTTAGCAACTCAAGCATTGCCAAGAGCTCTCTTCCTTTTGCCCCAACAGGGAGGAGCAGCCACCGTCTGGTGAGCAGGCTTCTCCCTTCTGCCTTTGGGAAGGCCGACAAGCCAGAATCAGCAGACTCCCTCCCACCACTGCCTCCCTGGCCTATGCCCTCTCTCCAGGAAGTCCAGCCCTTGGAAGCTTTGCTCTCTCTTTGCAATTGCATGTCCTGCTTTCCCACTCCCACATCATACTTTTATTCAATTCTGGCCTTTTGCTCTTCTTCTATTTCTTTCTTTCAGGTAGGAGATATTGTAGTGGTTAAGGAGGTGGCTGAATTTGAATCCAGCTCCATTACAGAACTGTTTGTGGGTTATGAGACTTTCTCTCAGGTGATGTTCGTGTCACTTTGGCATAACAATTCCTACCTAACTGGGGCTGTTGTGCAGCCTAGTACCTGGTAGGGAGTAACAAATAATAGGTTTTGATCTACTGAACATTTCTAAAGCACTTTGTGATATGTTTTTCATTAGTTGTCCTGGGTTCCCTCCAGATTTTATTAACAGCCCTTTACCTTTTTCTTAATTTCTAAACAAAATAATCAGAGTCTCCATTCTGCATACCTCTCCAAAGTCACTCTCCCCAGTAGTTTTGAGGACTCTCTGTGTGGCCTCTCTTCTGCAGGTTATTTGTGGTTCTGAATTCCTGTCCCTGACTTAACTCTGGAGTCCCCTCTTGATTGCCACCTTCTCAGATATGTTCACAAATAGTCAAAGGCCTACTCCCTTCCTAAGATACCACTCATCCAAGTTGTGTTATTAAAGGCAATTTTTATTGGGCTTGTGAGAGCAGAGGGCAATCATATCTGCAAGAAGAGAAAATATTAAAATTGAATATTATATGCCATTGGTCAGAAAGTCACACAGACTTTCTGCATAGAAAGAGGGGAAGTGGGCCAGGTGAGGGCCATGCAGAGGGAACATGGTGGGCAAATATTCTCAGTAGCCCACAATGACAGTTTGTTAGCTCTTCACAAAATCCATGGCCTCCTGGGTGCTTCACTCTTCCCTGGGAATTAGGTGTGGCATGTGACTGAGGTCCAGTCATTAGAAGGTAAGCAGAAGTAATGGGGGATACTCTCAAGCCTGGCCCACAAAAAACTTCCAGCACACCCCCTACTTGCTCTTTCTGCATTGGCTGTGATGGTGACCCCCAGGGGGGCCTCTGAGGATGCATGTTGAAGACGGCAGAACTGCTGTTAGCCTATCTTTGAAAGAAATGAAGAGGAGAGCCTCTCACACCAACCAGGAGCATTATTTTTGTTCTGCCATGAGAGTGAGGAATAACCTTCTTGAGTTTGAGCCAAACTTTTTGAGTTTGGGGGTCTATTTGTTTTAGCAGTAAGCATTACCCTGACTATTAAATACCCCTAACTTTTCTTCCTTGAACTCATCATACTTGCAATTATTTCCGTGGGTAATATCAGCCCTCCTTGGTAGACTCTGAGCTACACAAGGTCAGGGACCATCCTTTTCTATCACCCTTACCCCATCACTGGTGCATTGCAGGTGCTTCATAAAGACATGTCTCATTGGGAGGAGAAGGACGAATGTTTTGGGGAAACACTGTGTAGTGCCGTCTGGAAAATGAGTGGAGCAGCACTGCCGTGCATCAGGGCTTCATTGTCCTTGCCATAGTGCTCCCATTCTTACTCCCAGACTGCTGCCCTCACCCCACACTGTAGCCTTGTTCTGACTTTTAAATTTAGCATATGTCCTTAGTCCTGCTGCGTATATGAGTGGAGCCCAAACCTTTGTCTTAGCCTCCAATTTCCTATGACGCTGGATGGTGCATGAACCTGCTTCCTTCTGCTCTCTTCTGAGCATGGCCATTTCTGGGTAGCTGTCTCATATGTGTATCATAATAACTGATAACTCTTGTATAGCTGACAGAATTAAAACTCCAGGGTTTGAGTTCTGGCTTCACCCACTTACTAGTTAGTGCAACTTTTTGAAATTTAAGTAATTTCTCTGTGCCTTCATGTCCTCATCTGAATAATGAGGATATTAATAGGACCTGTATCATAAAATTCTTGTGAGTACTAAATGTGATAATGCATGTAAACAACTTAGAATAGTGCTAGGTATGTAATAAATATTCAATAAATGTTGTATTGTTAATACTATTATTGTGCTTTCCAGTTCACAAAGCAGTTTCACAGATTTCAATTAATACCTTTCCTACAGTCCTAGAAGAAATTCATTATAAGGAAAATGGACACTCAACACATCCTGATTCAAATGTTATTATTGATAAGTTCAGAACATCTATGCCACTTTTTCATATGCTAAACCAGGTGGAGAAACTAGGTCAAGAAGGTGACAAGAGTTGCTAGTGAGTGGTAGAATGGGACTCAAAGCAGGGCCCTGGGTATTAAATCTCTCTGTGATTAGCTTGCTTGATATTCTGCTGCTGAGATGGCAGTTCCAAAGGCCTAGCACTGAAGGGCTTTTATGTTCTAGGCAGAGAGTCCTCAGCATGACCCAGGCATGCACACACAGGACAGTGGTCTCAGAGGTCCTTCTGAACCTGATCAGTCAGTGTCCAGCTCACCTCATTTTAGTACTCTGCCAATCTGTGGGTTGTTTTTCTTCTGCACGGTCCCCGTTCCATTATTTCAGGTTTTTGCCCTATAACCAGCACCATCTACTGCTCTCTGACGGTATGTTTTTCCCAGTTAAAGCTCTGAACTTTCCTGTCTTGGAAGAGGTCCCAGTTCCTTCTCCTATAGATCCTGCTAGGTGACAGCTAAACTGACACAGGGGTTTCTGCAATTTGCCAGGACAGATTTAAGGAGGCAGAAGTGAGTTATTCTACTCATTGTATTGGTATGTAGTGCAGGTGGGGGTTTCAGGCGTAGTTCTGAGTAGCAGGACTAAGCAAGATGACCTTGCAGAGAAGCCTTTCAAGGAGCCTGGCTCAGCACATACAACCACAGACTCCTTGGCCCCCACCACCACTCACCCCTTAACTCATGTTCAACCTCTCCCATTGGGGTGCTAAGGAGCAGACATCTCTTGGCTAAAGATTCAGATCTTTCAACAACTTCTCACCTGTGCCCTTGCCAGATTCTTGCCTGCTCCCTGGTTTAGCCTGTGGGGCTGGCTCAGTCTCCTTGAAAAGACTTCTGGGGACAGTGTGCTCCAGTAGCAAACAGCTGCTGACATAATCCATTTTCTTCTGTGCATTTGTAAGACACATAATTAAGAGTTCTGCTGAGGGAAGAAATAAAGCACACCATTATGTTTGCTTAGCATATTGTGCCAGATCTAGTGCACGCCTGGGTCCCCCAGCTGCATAAGACATTAAGGTAGGACTCCAGAAACAGCCCCATGTTTGCTTGATGGAAACTGGTCTGTGTTAATTCCAAGTAAATATCTGCCATTCAGACTTTTATATGCTCCAGCACCAGCAGGAATTATGAAAGGTGGGCTCCCTCACCAAACACTTTTCATTTAATTATCAGACCACTTAAACACAGAGTTCTCAAGGCTCTCCCCATTCACACTTCTACTTTGCCTTGCACTCTGCTTCCATCCTTTTTCTCTCCTGATCCAGCTTTCCTTCTTGTTGCCCTCTCCTACCTTTATTTGTGTCCTCAGTGTGCAGATCAAGAAGGTAATTCTCTGGTGGGATGCAATGAGCAAGATGTGGGCACCAAGAATCCTGGATTAAGGGTGAGGCAGAACTTGGACATTCTTTGAATCCTAGCTAAAAGGGATCAGGCATGACCCTGCTGACTCTACCTGAGGGGCTGGAGAGGAGAGAGGCTAGAAACTTTAAAGGAAGAATGAAAAGTGTGGAACTTGGGAGGAGAGAGAAGTGGTAGGAGACTGAGTCCAATGTGAAAAGGGAAGGAAGAGGTTCTCACAGGGTCTCCCTAGAAGCCATCTGGTAAAGAAACTTACTTTCAGGGCAAATCAGACTTAATGTACAAACTCATAATGACCAGAGGACTGGTGGACACTCTCATAGCACACTGTGAAAGAAGTTGTTCATGGCCCACTCACAGACCAGGTCAGGAGAGGCTGTCCCTTACGTCTACCACAGGGGAGCAGAGGATGCTGGGAAGGAGGGAGGGAACATTGGTAAAACTTAGCTGGCTCCATCTTGAGAAGCTGTAGTGAGCCTCACTCTTGGACTCAGAAGTCATGTAAGCCAACCCCAAGCAACAAGCCCTTCTATCCATCCCTGATAATGATGTTCCTTCCCTAATAATATGGAGTACACAAACTCTTATGACACACAGTCCATTGTAGAGTGGGGTTGAGGGTTAAAATCTCCTTTTCTCATTGATAAAGACTCTTCCTGCAATTTCTGAGCTGTCCTGGTGGAGGACCTACCTGGGGTATCCAGAGAGATTGTTTAACACTCCACCATGCCATTTTCTCCATATTTTCATTCACCTGTCAAAGTACTTCTAAGTGTCTTTTTCTGGCTTCAACAATCCTCATCATATTCCTTCTCAATATTTATACAGTTTTCACTATGAAGTCCTTGTGTAAATTGTAATATAATATCCCCCAGTAGGCCGTGTTCTTCAGGAGGGCAAAAGCTATGTTCCATCCACTGCTATAACCCAGCACCCAGCTGAGTGTTGGCAAATAAGAAGCTCTTAAAAAATATTTGTTGGATGAATTTAAAACATGGTTTGGATTTCTCTTCTTTTCTTGTCTTTTCTCTTGTCTTGTCTTCTTCTCCTGAGCACCCTACAATTTCTCCATTTACCTATTAAAGGGTTTGTATCCTGTTGATCTGACCAGAGAACACCAGACAGAGTAGGACTACCACCTCTATGCTTTATGCCAGATTAGCAAACTTTTCTATAAAAAGCCATATAGTAAATATTTTAAGTTTAACAAGCCATATAATCTTAGTTGGAACTATTGAGCTCTGTCATTAGAGCATGAAACAACCATAGAAAATACTTGAACAAATTGGTGCAACTGTGTTCCAACAAAAGTTTATTTACAGAAGCAGGCGGTAGGCAGATTTGGTCTATAAGGCATAGTTGCTGACCTCTCTTCTAAACACTAAAATTCTAAGAATGTAGACTGTAATTGAATTAGGCTTTTAAAATAATCCCATCAGAGAACTACTAGTAGCAGCCACCCAAGCAAGGAGAAATGAGCAGAAAAGAACCCTGGGTCCTTCATGGCAACAGCAGCCTCTGTTGGAGGCAAAGAGGATCAGGTTAATTGCAAGGCCTATGGCTTGTCTGAGGTCAGGCTGAAAATGAGCTGGACAACTATTGGGGAGGCTACTCCCTGTAACTAAGGTCTTGCTCCTCCTTCTGGACTAGGACTCAGTGAGCAGCTCAAGAGAGGAGACCAGTCTGAGCATTGACAGTGCTCTGGGATAGCATCCTGGCCCATAGCAGCTCTAGCATGAGAGAGGAGCCTGAAGGGGAGACTTGGAGTCACCATGCCTAATTAAAGAGACTAATCACCATTGAAATTGTGGGTTTGGGGCACAGAGTGGGGATCCATGAGAATGTGAGTTAAACTCTGTGAGATACACATTCATACATCTGAGATGTGCATGTAGAATATTCCTGTAATTTAGACCTAGTGAGAACACATGCTTATGTGTGCACGTATTTCTGTACTAACCACCCTTTGTCATAACAATGTTCTTGTCTATTGCTCTCCCTAGACAGGGAGCTCCCTGAGGGTAAGGGCTGCTCTTCTTCATCAGCTGCATATTTTCAGAGTTTAGCACAGAGCCTGATATGGGCACAATAGTTCCACGTAGTTTTAATTAAATTGAATTTATGGTGGGCATTTGCTACAGCCTTGAGATATTAGTGGGAATTATACATGGCTGCCTTTGCATGCAGAGGTGGCAGGCTTGGATGCATGTCTGTTGGAGTGTGTATAAACAGACATAGAATTATTTCAGGGCAGACATGCATGTCCATGGGGAAGAGGGCATTTGGGTGTATACATTTGAGATGCACATGCAGACAGGAAGATATTATAGTATAAATATGGGTAGAATTGGAGTCTTATATAGGCAAGTATTTGTGAATATACAGACAATAAAATATTATGGAACATTTACAAGGAACACATAAAATGGAGTTAAGAGTACATGTATAAAATATAAGCATGTGTAATGGGATATAGTGTGCATGTGTACATGAAGTATGTTACAAATATATCTGAAATATACATGAAAGACCTGCTTGCAGATAGTCTGGTGAGAGTATTGGTTCATATGAGTATTCAACTGACATGGGGATTTGGAGATATACCCAAGGGGTATGTACATGCAATATGAGCTCCGTAAAATATCTGTATGCAAACATGTACATCGCAGATATGGGTTGTGATTGAGTGTATATGGGGTTTGTGCAAACAGTTATGGTGTGTTAGAGTTGCATGCACATTGAAAGTGTGTGATCAGCCTTCATCTATTGGTAATGCATGTAAATGATGGGGAGCATGCAGAAATGGGTGGTGGGAGGGGACTTCTAGGACGGTGATGGTTAGCATCAGTACTGAAGATGCACATACATGGGGATTACAGGAACACAGTGGTCCCCCCTTATCCACAGGGAACATGTTTCAAGACCCCCCAGTGGATGTCTGAAACTATATATATTATGTTTTTCCTCTATAAACCTACCTATAATAAAGTTGAATTTATAAATTAGGCTCAATATGAGATTACCAATGACTAACAATAAAATTGAACAGTTGAAACAATACACTGTAATAAAAGTTATGTGAATGTGTTCTCTTTCCTTCTCTCTCTTCCTCCTCCCCAAAATGTCTGATAACTGACCTGATGACCAGTTGGCTACTAAGTGACTAACGGGTGGGTAGCATAAACAGTGTGGATATGCAGGACAAGAGATAATTCACATCCCTAGTAGGACGGAGCGGGACGGCATGAAATTTCATTGTGCTACTCAGAATGGTGTGCAATTTAAAGAGATTGCTTGTTTTGGGAGTTTTGCATTTAATGTTTTCAGACCATAGTTGACCGTAGGAAACTGAAAAGAAACCATGCAAAGTGAAACCACAGACAAGGTGGGACTACTGCAATGGTCTTTCGATGACATGGTATCTGAAGGAAGTGAATGAAGAATGGACTGCTCAGGGTGTGAAGTCTTCGGGGTGGCATGAAGAGCTGTGCTGTTGGGAGTGTGTGTGTGCATGAGGAGTGTGTGTAAGCTTGAAAATGCTCCTTAGGGAGACACAGAGAATGAGGTGCATTGCAGGGTAAACATGAAGCTGTGGACTCTTTCTAGTTGCAGATACTGGAGTATCCATCTAGACTGTGGGTTTTTTTAGGTGGTTTGTAGAATGGGGTCCATACATGCAGATGTGGACTACTGAGTGTGTGCATGTGGGCATGGGGTTTTAGGAGTGTGGACAGGTGGAGGTATGTGTAATCATGGATGGCTGAGGGTAGCACTGGCAGTGTGCCTGTCAACAAGGGCAGTTGAGCACCTGTGTACAGCTGAAGATGTGTCCATGCAGCCATTGGGGTCAGGCATCTGGCGAGTGCTCACAGGTGATGTGCCTCCTTCTTTGTGCCAAAGCTCTCTGTGGGATGCCATTCACTTTGAAGTTCGGTTTCCTGGGTGGGTACAGAGGACATAGCATTAACTTTGCAGAAGCATTTGGAACTCCATGGCTAAGTCTTCTTTGGAAGTGGCTTCCTGGGAAAATGATTAAAAATAAATAAATAAAAATATTTCCAGGACTTTTTAGCTCAGTGGTCCCTAGCCTTTTTGGCACCAGGGACTGGTTTCATGGAAGACAACTCTTCCATGGGCTGGGTTTGGGGGGATGGTTTCGGGATGATTCAAGCATGTTACATTCACATCCTGCTGTGTGGCCCCGTTCCTAATAGGCCATGGACTGTCCAGGTCCACAGCCCAGATGTTGGGGATCCCTGCTTTAGCTATTCAGGGCAGGAGGGAGGATGTTGAGGAGAGAGACTTAAAGAAAAAAAAAAAGAAAAACATGGGGAGGAAGAGGGAGGAGGAGAGCAAGCTGTTGAGCAATTTAGTTGAGCCTGAGGCAGGAGAGCTCCATGGTGATGGCGGCAGCTAACGGACTGACAAGTTGTGTATACTTTACATGCCCATTAACTCTTTTACTGAATGAAAAATGCATGGTTACCACTACCTGGATGTGCCACCGCTGGAGGAGGCCTGCCTAAGCCACCTGCCTCCAGTCTGTGGTCCAAGGACAGCTGCTGTCAGGGAGAAATCAGACAGGGCCCAGAGGAACTCTGGCATCAGCATTGCAAAACAGTCAATCAGCTCTGCCTCCCTTGATTCTTTTGTACAATATTAGTTTCTTAAGGGACACTGTCTTGGGTTGGAAATGTTCTGTTTTCCTCATTGTGGGTAGGGGGGAGGAAAAGAGTGGGTGGGCTTGATAGGGCCCAGGGGTTGTGACTGCCTAGTGGAAACTTGGCTTTCCAGAATCAGGATGCTAGGCCAGGCTCTTCTTCATAATCATGCTTCCACTCATGCATGAGTGACCCAAAACAGGTTATCAGCTAGGGCTGGGTCTGCATTTCAGTAAGGGCTGCTAACTTACAGAAAGTTAACACCAGTTTGCTATGAGGGATTGAGTTAGCACCTGCTGTGTGTCCAGGGCTGTGCTGGGTACTGTGCAGGAATTACCAGGGAAGTGTCGGACTTGGCCTCTGGAAGGAGACAGAAGATAAGCAGCATATATTAGAAAAACACGATATTCAGAGTCTTGGGTTCTGCTTCTAGCTCCATGACTTTCTAGCTATATGGCTATGTTCTCAGTTTCTCTTTCTCATTTGTCTTTTTTTTCTTTTTAATGTTGCAGGTACGAGATGCACCCAGCTTACATGATCAAAACAACAAACACTCATCAGCAGCATTCAAGTTAACACTGGCATCAGGCTTCCCTGGGAAGCATAGCTGTAGAAACCTCCAAGGTTCATAGTGCTGCTTTTCCAGAGTGAAAGGTAGTCTCTTTATAGTTAAATTTCAGTTACCTGGTGACAGATGTAACAGGGCATCAGTCCTGGGCAGATGACTCACTCTCTTTGAGCCACAGCTGCATCTGTGAAATGGAGATAATGCTAATTCCTACCTCATAGTTTTGTTGTGAGTTTAAATCAGATAATATATATATAAAGCGTTTGGCAAGGAGCTTCATGCATAATAAGTGCTGAATAAATAGTATCTGTGGTGATGACTTATTAGAGGATCTCTAGTGCTTTTCTCTGTGTGGGAAATTCTGATATTCTGATAGTCTAAGACAGAAAGTTTGAAGGACTATATGAGGGATATAAGGGCTGTCAAATAGGTGCTCTTCAGTCAGCCTGCCCTGTTCTATTAGAGTGCTAGAAACACTGGACTGCAGTGTTAGACATAATCCACTGGGCTGGGCTTGGTGGAAAAGAGTGAGGTATTGGGAGAATGACCTCCATGGGTCAAGGAGAAAAAGGAGTAGCTGCTTGCCCTTTTGGTACCAGCCCGGAGCTACATAGGCGATAAGAACTCAATTGAGCGGTGGTAGCCATCTCCCTTCCCTTTTCACCTGTGCAAAGGCAGAGCCTTTGTCTTTATCACATTGATCTTTTTGTCCTCCCAGAGTGACATCCTCTCTCTGGGGCCCTTCCCTGACCACTTGTTCCCTAGCTGAATGCTTAAACTTCCCCCAGGGAAGCCACAGCTGCTGAGGGTAGAGTGTGGGGGTCAGGGAATGGACAGGCCTGGTCCCTACTCTTCACTCATATAGGAAAGGTAGTGATAATAATGATAATAGTAATGATAATGATAATAATAATAATAATAATAATAATAATAATAATGCTATCAATGATACTGCCACCACACTTATTTCATGCTTACTATACATTAGACCCTATTCTAAGTACTTTGTGTATGTAAAAACATTTAATCCTTATGATTATCCTATGAGGTCAGGACTGCTAGTGTCTCTTTTTATAACTGAGATGTGGAGGCACAGAGTTAGTAAATCATGACCTAGAGCTTGTTCCTCTCCCACACAAGGGGTCTCTTGCAGGTGAAGGACCATGTGCAGGTCTCTGGTACCAGTCAAAGGGCTAACACCAATTCAGCACTTTTAAGGAAATAAGTGTTGGAAGGCAATGTCTTTAAATGTTAACAGTGGTTGATATAGGTTAGGACTTCCCCTTCTATTTTTCTTTTTTATGTTGTTCCTATTTTAAATTAAGTAAAGTACGTTTGTTTATAAAGTGAAAAAATTAAACTAAGTTCTATTGAAACAGTGAAGGCCTCTCTGTGTTTCCCAAGCTTCATACCTCTCTCGAGGGTCTCAGAGCTACAGGAGGCTGGATACCATCAGGGCGTCCTTGGGGCCCTGCTGAGCAATGAGTTGGCTGCATTAAGCATCTCAGGCCAGTTTGGGTTGTTTTCTGAAGTCAGAGGCCAAACTCCAGGCTCTGGCTTACTGTCTTCTGAGGGCATTTGCTGGGAGGTCCAGGCCAAGGCTATTAGGCAGTCTAAACAGGCTAGCATGTGAGACAGGAGCCCTCTGAACTGCAATGAGCCAGTGCCAGGCCCCTACTCAGCTTAGATGAACACTGTGCAGCCTTAAAGACTCAGAGGTAGATATAGAAGTAGGAGGACTAAGACTTTTGTGGAGTAAAACTTCCTCATCCATTCACACAGGTCCTCACCCTAGAAGTCAGACTCCAGGTCCTATGCCACCTTTCTGCCCCCTCCCTTACCCTTTCCTGCTTTTATTCCCCTGCCACTTACTCTTGTCTCAGGCCCACCCACCTCTAGGGGCTTGCAGATTTCAGGGAAGGGTCCAGAGATGGGGTGTGGAAACAAGAGAGGGGTATGGAGAGGAGTGGGAGGGTACAGACCTAGGCAGACTGGGTTTGGGGTTACTGGGAGGGCTGGGCATGGAGGCCAAACTCCAGGCTCCTCTGCTTCTTCTGCAGGCTGTTAAGATCCTCTATCCAAGTCCAACTTTCCCCTGAGAGAAGGGAGATGTCAGGAGCGCAGAGGAGATTCCAGAGATGAAGGAGCTAGAGGCAGAGTAGCAGAGGCAGTGCTGCTGGGAACAATCAGTATTGTAGCCTGTCCAGATGGACAGCCAGCCTGCAGGGGTGTCCTTTGGGTGGGCCTGCACCCCTCCCACACCAGTCTGAGCTGGCTGACCTTCCCTCCGGGGTTTCCCTCCTCCACAGCCCACTCCATAGCTGGAGGAGAGGTGGTGCCTCCAAGTGACTGTTGTGATGGGCGGGGGTCTGAGAGCCTGGGCATTCTGCTTGGATGTGTAGTGTTTATTATGCCTGGTTAAAGATCATTAGAGCCTTTGTTGTGGGAGCTGACTGACAAGGAGAGTGGATTAATATTAGAACACCCTGTCACAACTGGTGAAAAGGCGGGATTGATTTTATAGGGAGTTTAGTCAGAGCTGCGTGGAAACCCCCTGGGGTTGCTCTGGAGTGTATCCATCTCCTCTATTAGGAGGTTCCCATGGGAATATTCAGCTGTAGTGTTTATTACAACCAAAACTGCATATCATAGATACAGTATTAGCTGCTTTTATTCAGCTCAGTTGCTCTTGATGGCCCTGTCTCCTAATGGCTCAGCTCTGTGTGCCCAGGCAGATGCCAACAGGACCAGGACTATGCATATAGCAGTGTGCATGCTTGTGTGCATATGTTTGTGCACACATGCAGGCTGGGGTGGTTGAGGGGGTGGTGGGCAGCTCCAGAGATTCCCCTTCTGAGGGATGGTGGTAAGAGCCTCTCTTGTCTCTGCTGTAATACTGTCTAGCAGGATTCGCAGATCTCCTCTCACCCCAGCCTAGTGGCTGAGGATTGAACCAAAAAAGTAGGTCTGTCCTCTTGTGACAAAACATAACTGAGAACTTAGAAAACTTGCATTCCCAAGAGACTGTTTGTCTAGGTATTCACTGAGTGCTCCTTTGAGAGATGGAGAAAAGTGATAGTTCAGACTGAGTGCTTGGTCAGGAGTCAGCTCTGCAATCACTAGCTGTGTGACCTGGGGCAAGTCAGCTAAATCCTCTGGGGTTGGCTTCTTCATTAGTTATATGGAGATAAGGAAACTGGTTCCCACTTTACAGAGGTGTTCTAAGAATTAAATAGATATTACCAACAACATAACTGGCACACAGTAAGCTTTCAATGCTAGGTAATGCTGTTGTATTTTTAGCTGATTTTTCTAATATATTCTAAATGGGCTCACTCTACAAACATTTAGCTTAAACAAAGCTTTTCTGGAACATATTTATTGCAGAAAATATGGCCATGGAGGAATGTTCACAGTCCTTCCCCAACTGAAAGGCTCATGGGCCATTGGGTAGAAGCCCAGACGCAAGTATAAGAGTTCTGGGACCAGCCATCTCTGTGCACAGGCACTTGGCCTACTGGCTCTGGCACGATGTGGAGCAGGGTGTGGGCTTGCAAACCCAGCTCAGGTGGACATAGGGCTGGAGGCCAGTGCGGCAGGTGTTGGTCACTCAGGGTGAATGATGAGTCTAAGTTACAGATGAGATATCACAGAGTAAGTGTCACACCAGGGCAGAGATAAAGCAGAAAGTTGGTTAGGTGAACAGCAAAGGGAGCTGGTTACCTCCCTGGGGCTCATGCAAGCCAAGAGTCTGGGAGCCAAAAGAACTCATGACTGATGTTTATTGAACTCCTGAAGTTCTTTCTGTAAATGTTTATCAGTGTTCAGCAGGTGGCCTCCATGTTTTCCCTAGAGCGTGGTGTTTAAGACAGGTGCCTCTGGAGCCAGATCACTCAGGTTTAAATCCTAATCTGCCACTCAGTTTTCTGTGACCTTGGGGAGGACACTATCTATGCTTCAGTTTCCTCCTCTTTAAACTGGATATAATGATAGTACTTACTTCATAGGGTTATTGTGAGGGTTAAATGAGATAATACATGCAAAACATTTAGAACAGTGTCAGTTATCATTGTGGCACCTATTCCTCAGCTGCACTGACACACTGGGTACCCCACAGGACCCACCATGTCCACGAGAACTGGCCCATAGGCCAAGCACATAATAGGTTTTTATTTTTAACTGTTTAATCAAGTGGGATAGAGTATTGTGACACCTAGTGTAGTAGAGGGGACTTGAAACTGCTAGGAAGCAGCAAAGTCAAAGATGAGAGACAGAACAGGTCAGATGCCAGGTTGAATATCATCAGAATAAAAAGAGCTGACATTAGGAGCAGAGTTGGTGGGATTTCTGTGTCTGATGAGAGCCCAGTGGTTGAATCAGAGTCCAAGGGACAAATCAGAGAAAATAGTGGCAGAGGAAGATGAGGGGACAAAGATCAAAACTTAGAAGTGCCCTTGGCCAGCTGGTAGAGAAGTGATTGACTATCATCCTTCTGATGGTAGTGAGGAGGTGGGCTTGGAGAGTGCAATGCAGGTAGGCTCTGAGCACACCCACGGCTTGCATCTGCCAAGGTCCCCCGAACCCAGTGAGAGATGACTGAGGTTCTCAGAGGAAGGGAACAGCAAGGTGTTGTGGGGGGGTAGTTAATCCCACTGTAGTCGTTGACAGGCAAGACACAGACACCCAGGCTCTAAATACTACGCAACAAAGAAATAAACCGGCACCTGTGAGGTTTCCTTAACAGCAAATATTACACAATATTTTTGTAAAATATTGAAATAATACTAAAGATTCAGAGGAGAACTTAAAACATCCAAAATCCCACCTCCAAGAGGTAATCACTATTAATATTTGGGTCAATGCCTGTTAGGAGATGGAGGTGTTCATAGTCTTTATCCATATTCCTCCCTACCGTCCCACATGAACATACAATCTAAGAAACACACACGCACACACAGGATGGTTGGTTAGCAAATGCAGCTTCAAAATGAGTCCCCAGTCTTCTTCCCACCCCCATTCCTGTGCCAACCAGATTTCAACCTTTAAGCCCCTCTTATATGAACTAACAATGTTTCTGGCATAGAGAAGACACACATACAGATTTGTGCATATAACTTATATAAACGGGCTCGGATTTTGCATGCTGTTCTGCTGTTCGATTTTTTTCATTCTTTGAAACTTCAAAAACATGTTTTCAAGTTATTTTTAATGATTGCCTATTGTTTTGCTGGTTTGTATGTCTTAACCATTCCTATATTGATTGGCATTTAGGTAGTCACTAAAATTTTGCTGTTACAAATAATGCTTCAACAAAAATCCTTGTATGGATAGCTTTTTATATTTAGGTAATTACTTTCATAGGGTAAATTCCTAGAAATAGAATTAGTAAGTTAACCACCATACACATTTTTATATCTTAATACATAAAACTGTCTTTCAGGTAGGTAGATTCTCACCCTTCCAGACATGTAAAAAATGGTCCATTTCTTCATCCAGGTAACAAGCTAGGTTTTGTTAGCTTTAAAAAAATCTATGCTAATCTGATATATAGAAAAGCATATCTCACTCCTTTTCTTTGACTATTGTTGAGGCAGAAGTTTTTTCATATATATGTGGGATATTTGTGTGTCTCCATTTGTAATTTGCCTGTATATTAAACATCATGAGAAAAAGTATAAATGTAAAAAATTCCACGTTGTAGAATATCAATATAAGAAAATGTTTATTATGCATTCCAAAATGATTGAAGTGTACACTGTAGAACATTATTACGGTGTAACATTTTTACTTAATAGTGTATGGCTATGCAAAGACTAAAGGATACACTAACACATCCCAAAGGTTGATAGGGATTATAACTAGTTTGTACTTGGGAAACAAGTGTTCTTTAAAAAATGCTTACTCTTGGTTCTCAAGTTTTCTGCAATTAGAGTGATTACTTTTGTAATTTGAAAAAATCCCAATAAGCATTAATAAAGTCACTAAATACCCTTTATATAATCATTACTATCCTGCTACTCCATATGTGTAAATAGCCATAAAATTATAGACTTTTGAACTTAAAGGAAACCTAAGTATCATATACTTCCTGCTCTCTCATGTTAGAAAAATGTAATCTAGACAAGGTAAATGACCCAACCAAGACCTGCCAGGAGGTGGAGACAGGGGAGCAGTAAGGTCATTCTATGAGACAACAACCCAGAAGGTGAAAGACACCCCATCCTCACCACCATGCCCTCTCTGTGGGGGTCTTGCCTCAGTGGAGGACCAGGGCTGTGTTTAAATGCAGGAAGAAAAGTTTGAGTTAGACTTTAGATGTGGCTCTGAAATTGGTGCTAGAATGGGTCACAAAAATCTAAAATCTGGAGACCTTAAAGATGAGGAGGGCAAGGATCTGTCCAGGCTAGGATGAAATTTTGCCTGAGGTAGGAGGTACAACAAGTGATTTCTGAAGTCCAGGGATCTCAGGTGAGGGCTAGTAGGGAGATCTCAGTGCACACCAAACAACCCTACACAGTTCCTCCATTCAGGCTGTGTACACCTTCCTCAGAAAACCTAGTCTGGGACCACAGAATGAAATCCTGGAGGGTGACCCTGAACTAGGTTCAAGAAGCCCCAACTCAGCATCCTCCCCAGGGACTCCAGACCTTCCTCAATCCCCTTCCCCAACCTCCTTCAGAAACCTCAGAATCAGAGTTTTGTTTTGCCATTTGTTGCAGGGATTTTTCTTTCCCTTTCTTTTCTTTCAGAAGCCTTTCTGGGATTCTGTTCCACATGGAGGTTGGAAAGTGCAGTGCAGCTGCCTCTGGAAATTGTGTTCCCCTGCCACATGACATCAGTGGGTTATATTGCAACTTTCCACATGGCTGCCCAGACACAGACAGTTGTGTTTATGAAAACCCTCCTGATACCAGCTTGGAGCCACCCTGGCACTCCAGGTTGCTTCTTAGGCTGCAGTGTGTTCTGCTTAGAGGAGCAGCTGACAAAGGGTGTTTGGAAGGCCAGCTTCCCTGCCAGGTGCTTGGTAGAGGTGGGTTGGGGACAGTTGTTCCTCCACCCTGAGCAGAAGCATCTTTGTTTGCACTGTGCTCAGATCCAAGGGGCTTCAGATGCATATGATCAGGGCTTTCCTGACACAGGGGATCAGTTGGAGTTGCAGGAGGGAGGGAAGTAGCCAATCTTTTGGGGATAGGCCTGCCTGGGGATCGGAGTCCCTGGTTTGGCTAGTTGTGTTGCACACCTGTTCTGTGGCTTTGATAAACCATTTCATCAATCTGGGTCTCCACTCTTCCTATCAGTTCCTTAGAACTGGAAGAATGCTTTCCGTTCTTTCCTACCAATGGTGGGGATAGGGAGTCAGTGACAGTAATAAAGGGACACATTTGGGAGAGAAGCTCAGTTAGACTTGGGAAAGTCATTTCCACTATTCAAGCTTTAGTTTTTCCTTACATAAGGTAAGGGGGTAAACCTAGTTAATTAGGCTTTTCCTAAAGCCCTTTGATTAATCCTTAGGGGACCAAAGTCATCTAGGAACTCTTAACTATGAGTCTAAACTTGGAAGGCTTAATTTAGGGTAAATTCAGTGAACTGTGGTACTTTACTGCTTTGTATAGCAAACCCTTGGACTCCAGGCCCATCAGTGTTCCCGACAGTGCTGTGATGTCTGGGGGTATCTGGGCTCTCTTCCTTTGTTACTCCCTCTCAGAACTCCTGGGGCTGATTGCCACCTGGGATCCAGGGTCTAAGTTCCTGCTGCCCAACAAACAAATTGTAAACACTGTGGTGCAAGGACCATGCTTTGGAGTCCTTGCATCATCTACACTCTTATGCTCAGTGGTAGTCATTCATTCATTCATTCATTCATTCATTCCTAGGCTTTGGACACATACAAAAGACAAGTTCCAGTGGAAAGTGAATATTCATCACACTTATGGACTCCTCCAGGGAATACTAACAAACAATGAGGAGACCAACTAAGTTATGAACCAGGTTCTACACTGAGACTGTGTATGAATAATTCTCACAGTGATCCTAAGAGGTATGCAATCTCATTCTCCTACACTTTTTGTTAAAGAAACAAAGGCACAGGAAACTAGGTCCACAGTCACAGAATAAGTGGCAGAATCTGGGTTCAGATCTCTAACTTCTGAGCTCAGACCCTCAGCCACTGCACTAAACTGTCATTTGACCCAAATTCTAAGAGAAAAGAGAGGAGAATTGAGTCAATTTTCCCAAGGAAGATTGGGAAAAGTTTCCTAGAGAAAGGGATATTATATAAAGAATAAGAGTTCCTGGAGTAAGACAACATTCTGCACTCTGAAAATAGACGTGACCTGGACCCTCACCTCCAACAACAGTGTTATAGCCCAATCTTGTGGGAGAGAAACCCAGCAGTAGTTCTACTTTTCCATCTTTCTTCAGTGACCCTTCAGAGAAAAAGGTGGTGTTACAGTGGAGCATCCACGTGACTCTTACTTTCTCCCTTAAAGACTTTTTACACTCATCACCATGGGGTTTTCATCCCCTACCACATGTTACCTTTTGGGCACCAGTTTCTTGAAGTCCTAAAGAGGGAGGAAAGAACTGTTGGACAAGACAGAGAAAGAGAGTGTCCAAAGCACAGCAGTCACTAGCAGGCCCAAGAAGCATCCTGAGGACCCTGTATGTGATGGTGACCTAGGTCAGGCTAAGAGCATCCCGAGACTTTTGCCCTCCCCACCACTCTCTCTGCCTGACAGCTGGAGGCCTTCTCTGGACTCAGTGACTGTCTCCTCAGACATAATTGAGAAAAGGCTGTGCTGAGCAGTTATCCCATCCTAATGCACCTGGGTCATACTTCTCAGCACCCATCCTTCTCTCCCTGACTCCCACCATTTCCTGTGGCTATTGATCTGAAGCACCTGGGGACAGATTTAAGATCAAAATCAAATTGGATTTGCCCGATAAGGTGTCAGTCAGGTCAGGCAGAAGGGACTGGGGTCTTGGAGTTACCGCTTGGAAGGCCTGGCAGTTCTTTGGAGACTATTAAGTGAGTATATGTTCTGGCCAGACACAATGCTGAGAGTACCATCTATAAACCAATCACAGGAAGCTTCCCTGCATGTCTTGAGAAATGCTTTAAGATGGCTAGTGGCTGATGAGTGATCAAACATTTGTACCCATCAGGTGTTTTTGAGGGTCCCTCTTATTGGTGGCACATAAACTGGCCCCATCCTTAGGAGCCAGGTGCCATTGGAGGTAGAATTATTTCCATGAAAGGATCTGCAGTCATGCTCTTCATTTAGAAGTAGAGAATTTTCAAGATGGGTGGGGCCGATCTTATCAGTGGAAAAATGGAAAGTCAGAGACAGGAAGAGTCCTCTTGCCCACAGAGACATAGCTCCTGGGAACAAGAAAGAGGTCTCTGGACTCTAAGAATAGGGCTTTTTCAAGCCAATCAGTGCTCCTATGGAAAGAAGAAGAAAGCAGATTGTCTCATAGGTCCTGCCTGCTACATAGATTTGAAAGTAATTTTTGGGACTCTTCCAGACCTCAGGGCCAGGTTAGGTCTGGTGTGCACTGGGGTGGAGATCACAGCCTTCACTCAGGCTTCCATTTCCTGAGATATGCCCTCACTGGGAATCCCCTGCAAACCTCGCATGCAAGTCCTGGGCCATGGATCTGAAGACTGTCCCATCCTCCCTGCTAGATTGCTTATCTATCCGAACTTATCTTTCTATTATTTAAAATGGCACCTGGCACAAGAGATGTATTCAGTGCATATATGCTAAATAAACAAGTACACCTAAACTATCACCATCATCATCACTTTCAGAGGAGGACATTGAAGTTTACAGATGTATAGTTACTTGGCCAAGGTCAGCCACCAGGAGTGACAGAATGGTACTAGGACCAAAGCCTTTATCTCTCATGCCCTGTGCTCTGCCTTCTACAACTTGATGCTTCCTTTCAGATTCCACCACACAGGGCTTTGGGGGCTGATTTAATTGATCTAGAGTGAATTCTCTGCTCCCTTCCCACTGAAAAAATTCAGTTGTACCACCCATTCTAGCTATTAAGGTCCACTCTACAGTGGGTAGTATTTAGAAGAGGATCAAATTTCCTCCTGTGAAACCCTGGAGAGGTGCAGTGGTCCTCTCCCTCCCTTGGAGCCTTCATCCCTCCACCAGAATCCCCCCTTTCTCTCCAGGACCACAGAAGAGTCAGTGCTGAGCTCCTGCTGGACATCTCTGAGGACTAGAAGAAGCTCAGGGGAGGCAAAACCCAGGGGATCCAGCTGGTACCCTGTCAAGTCCAGCTACACTGAGCACTGAGGCCTTGACAAGTGGCATTAGCATAAAAACCTCCTCAGTGGACGCTGCAGGCTCTGTGCCAGAGCCCTGGCTGCCTGCTCATGCCATTCACTGTCACCAGGGGCAGGTGCCTGCCAGCGAGGTGTGCATGGCTGTCTCTCATGCCAGGCTCCCAGACTGGGTATCTCCTGCTCTCTGGGCTCCTGTGGAAGCTCTCTCAGGGCCTGTCAGCCCACCCAGGTACCTATGGGTCCCTTCCCTTGGGGCAAAACAGCTTCCTTGCCTGCTCCCAGCTTTTCCTTGTCCCTAGGAGGGCTTCAAATGTCCCAAATCCCCTCCACTTTCCTGATCAGAATAGTTTGCTCTTCCTGTGTGATTCAGTCTGATTTCTCTTATGTTACCCCACATTTCTCTTTTCTAATTCATTTCCCTCTGACTAGGATGCCACATCTCCACCCCCAACTTTCTATCCAGGGTGAGAGAGAGAACCATTGAAATGCTGCTGTGGATGAGGACCTGGGTCTTGTTGAAAAACATTGGGACATTTTCCTGGATTGTGTGCTTAATGCCCATGCACAAAATGAGTCTTGGCAATGTGTGTGGAGATATTTGGGACAACAGTAGCCCTTGTTAGCAACAAACTACAGGACCTCCAAGGTGAAACAAGGAAGAGACCTAAGGGCAGTGTTGTGCAGACATGGGGGTGGCTGGAACCAGATAAACTGACCTTCCCCTGGAAGCCCCCTCTTCCAAGTTCCATGACCAAGGAAGGTCTCATTGAGCCCTCTCCAATCTTTGTAACTCTGACTCACAGATATGGGTCTGAAAAGCTTCCCTGGGTTTCCAAGGCACAAACATTATAAAAATAGAGCAAAATTAGTGGAAGAGAAAAGAGCAGCAATTTGCATTAAGCAAACAGCTTCTGAGCTCTGTTCTGTCCCAGGTTCTTCTGGTCATTGGGAACTTTCTACCTGGAGTGTGGAAATGTGGAAGCATACCATTCACCTCCTCCTTCATCTCTCTTCCTCCTCCCTTTCCCCACTTCATTCCCCCTCCTCTACCTCCCTCCTCTTCTTCCTCCCTTTCCTTCCCCTCCTCCCTCCCCTTCATCCTTGTCCCTACTTTCTTCCTTCCAGTCTTTCTTTCTCTTACCATTTTTTAAACAATTTTTTAAATCTTCACTTGAAGATATGTTTTGATTGATTTGAGAGAGAGAGAGGAGAGAGAGAAACATTGATGTGAGAGAGAAGCATCACTCTGCTGCCTCCCATACGTGCCCCAATGGGGGATCCAACTGGTATCCTAGGTTTATTCCCTGACCCAGCATCTAACTGCCACCTTTTGTTGTATGTGGGGGATGATGCTCCAATCAATCGAGCCACTGAGCCAGGGCTCTGACTCTATCAATTTTTGCTCTTCCCCTGCCTTTACTTTACACAGGCCTTCCCTCAGTTCTTGCCCTGGGCCTCTGTGACCCACCTCCTCCATGCTCAGAGAGGCTTTTCCCAACTCACAGCCCAGAGGATCACCCCCTTCCTCTCTCATTGCCCTTTATAGCACCTCCTAAATTATTAAACTGTATATTATTGTGCAAATACTTTTCATGTTTTAAAGTACTTAATAAATATGTCCTCCTTTCATTTTTAAATTATGTTTTAACCAAAGTAATATTGCACAAAATTTAAAGTCAAATACTGTGAAGAGATGTTTCAAGAGAGGCATCAGGCCCTAATCATATCCCTTTCTGCCCTTTAGAGATAAACACTTTCCACTCTTGGCTGATTCTCTGTCTGTCTAGATCCTTTCACCAAATAACATACTTCTACATTTTCCCTAACATTTTACTACAAAAAAAAGTGTCAAGGATAGAGAGAAGATGATGGCAAGACAGGTGGGAGCGGAGCTCACTTTCTCCTGTGCAGGGGTGAAACACCTAGCTGATCCTCTGAGGAACAGAGCAAATAGTCAATGATATCCAGCTTATATAAAGACTGGAGACCAAAAATTGTACAGGACATTGAAAAATCAGATGGTAAGGAGAGTGCTTAAGGACAATAAGGTCCCTGGGACCAGCACAGGGACCAAGGCGGCTACAGCCCCAGGCCCAGCACCTACTGGGTCTGCCACAGGATTCTTGGGAGAGAGCCAGGCTGGGTTGTGTGAGAGGCCAGGTACTTTTGGACTGGCAGGCTTGAATAGAAGGAATTTTTCAAAAAGAAAGAGAAAAAAAAGAAGCATTAGGTGGCTGTTTGGGGAATTCCCCACAACAGCCTCCTGCCTTCTGCACCCATACCCCCGCAGCCCCAAGACAGTATGAATTGGATCCATGGCCTGGCTGTGGCAGGTGCCCACACCCAAAGCACCAGGGACAGAGCACCTCCCACCTGGCCCCTGTGCCAAATTCCTGTAGGGCCGACTGGCTCTCTAGGAGGAAGACAGAAACACCATTAAGAGGGGAGCTACAGGGCTGGGGGAGTCAGCAGTCCCACAAAGACTTGACTCAGTGGTGGGGCGGGGGTGGGGGCAGCACTATCCAGAAGGGGCATTGAGAGTCCCTAGCATCTAGGACAGCAAAGAGCAGGAAGGTGGTATGTGAGTTGGCTCAACTGTTGCATGTCAAGGACAGTGCAACCGGTGAACTAAAGGCCTAGGTTGGGTGCAGAAGGGCACTGAGGAACTGAGCTGGAGGCTGGACTGCAGGGAATAGTGCAGCTCAGAAAGGAAGAAAAGTGAAACCAAACCCTCCTTGACCTGCCACTGCCAAAAAGGCCAGAACTGGTTTGACTGGTTTAAAGCCAGCAGAAGGCTTTTTTCCCCTTTCTTTTTTAATATTCCTTCATCCTTTCTTTCTTCTTTCTTTTTTTGTTCCTTCTTCCTTCCTTCTTTCTTTTTTTAATTTTAATTTTTTAAAATTACTTCTTCCTTTCTTTCCTTCTCTCTATTTTTTATTCCTTCTTCCTTCCTCCCTTCCTTTACTTTTTTATTCCTTTTTCCTTCCTTCCTTCCTTCCCTTTTTTTTCTTCTTTTCCCACAGGTGAGACAATAAAACCTGGAGCTGTGACCCAAAGAGTGGTCATCCCAAAAACTGAGACAGTGAGGCAAATTTCACTTTGCTACTCCAGAGAACTTGCAAGATGAAAGTTGTGAACACCAGTACAACCACTGGAAGAGGAAACCCACCAAAAAAGGAACCAACAACAGATAACAATGAAAGAAGGTGAAGGAGGGAGTGGAAGCCACACTAACCTCAATCCAGGACTGATCTGGAAATACAACTAAATGGTGGAGAAATTACCCACAACAAACAATTGAACAAGAGTGAGAGAGAAGCCTCAAAACTTTGTAAACACAGAAGAATCAGCTTGAACACAACCTGTCCACACCTGCACAACAGAACACAAGACCTGATGGATGGAGTGATCCTCAGTTAACCAGCTGGAGGGATGGACCCACCAAAGAAAGACCCAACAACAATAAAAACCCATAGATATACAGAGAGCCAACATAAACAACAGCCCAAGACAAGCAAGCTCAGGACATCAAGGAGACTGCACCACTGAATCTTACAGGTCTTCTAGCATAGAAGTTCACACATAAACCCAGGGAGTCAGAACAGATCGATTTAAGAAGCAGAGGCTAACAAGAAGAGTCTCACAAACAATGGGAAGACAAAGAAACAATCCCCAAATGAAAGGAAAGGGGGAAGCCTCAGAAAGAATGTTAAATGAAATAGAGGCAACTCAACTATCAGATATTGAGGTCAAAGCAATGGTTATAAGGAAGCTCAAGGAGCTCACAGTGAATTGCCAGAAACTACAGGGAAACTACAATGAATTCACTGCAAACTATATCAACATGAAAGAGGAAATAGAAAGTATCAACAAGGGCCAAGAAGAAATGAAGAATACCATTTCTGAGTTGAAGAACCCAGTAGAAGGAATCAAAAGCAGGCTTGATGAGGCAGAGGACTGGATCAGTGAGCAGGTGGACAAGGTAGAAATAAACACCAAGAAAGAGCAAGAAAAGGAAAAGAGGCTCAGAAAGAATGAAGAAGGATTAAGTGAAATGCAGGACAACATGAAACATAATATATTGGTATAATAGGGATACCAGAAGGAGAAGAAGAGGAAGGGATAGAAAACCTGTTTGAAAATGTAATGATGGAAAGCTTCCTTAATTTGATGAGAGAAAAAGTAACACATAGCCAGAAAGCACAGAGAGTCCCATAAAGAGGAAACCAAAGATGCCCACTTCAAGACACATATAATTAAATTGGCAAAATTCCCACACAAAGAGAGAATCTTAAAGGCAGCAAGGGAGAAACAGGAAGTAACATATACAAGAGACCTGATAAGGTTAGCAGCTGACTTCTCAATGGAAACACTCCAAGCCAGAAAAGAATGGCAAGAAATATTCCAAGTAATGAGAACCAGAGGCCTGCAACCAAGGCTACTTTACCCAGTAAGGCTCTCATTCAAGATAGAGGGCTAAATAAGCAGCTTCCCAGACAAAAGAAAACTCAAAGATTACACCTCTGCCAAATAAGCTCTACAAGAGATGCTAAAGGGGCTGATTTAAGAAAAGGAAGGAAAAGAGAGAGGGAAAGAAGAACACAGGTATGACAAAATTGGCAATGAATAAGTACCTATCATTAATAACCTTAAACATAAATGGATTAAATTCTCCAATCAAAAGACATGATAGCTGAATGGATAAGAAAGCATGACCCACATATATGCTGCCTACAAGAGACCCACCTCAGGATAAAAGACCTACACAGACTGAAAGTGAAGGGCTGGAAACAAATTTTCCAAGCAAACAGGGGAAAAAAAGCTGGGATAGAAATACTCATATCAGACAAAATAGACTTCAAAAAAGGGCCATAAAAAGAGACCCAGAAAGTCACTTCATAATACTCAAGGGAAGAATCCACCAAGAAGACACAAACATTGAAAACATATATGCACCCAACACAGGAGCACACATATACCTAAAGAAATCTTGGAGGACTTCAAAAAAGATATTGATGGCAACACAATTATAGTACAGGATTTTAACACCCCACTATCAAAAATGGGCAGATCTTCCAAACAAAATATTAACAAAGATATTGTGACATTGAACAATGCCCTAGATGAAATGGACTTAACTGATATATGTAGAGCCTTTCATCCCAAAGAAGCAAAATACACATTCTTTTCAAATGTACATGGAACATTTTCAAAGATAGACCACATGATAGGACACAAAACAAGTCTCAACAAGGTCAAGAAAATCAAAATCATGTCAAGCATTTTCTCTGACCACAAGGGACTGAAACTAGAAACCAACCCAAAGGAAAAACCCCCCAAACACTCAAAATCATGGAGATTGAATAGCATGCTATTAAACAATGAATGGGTCAAGGATGAGATTAAGGAAGAAATCAAAAAGTTTCTGGAAACAAACGAAAATGAACTCACAACAACCCAAAACTTATGGGACACAGTGAACACAGTCCTGAGAGGGAAGTTCATAGCAATACAGGCCCACCTAAAAAAGATAAAGATATTTCAAACAAACAACCTAACCCTACACCTATAATAACTCAAGGAATAACAACAAAGACAGCTCAGAGCAAGTAGAAGGAAGGAAATAACCAAGATCAGAGCAGAATTAAATGACATAGATACTAAAAGTACAATTCTAAGGATCAATGAATCCAGGAGCTGGTTCTTTGACAAGCCTTTAAGCAAGTTCATCAAGAAAAAAAGAAAGAGAACCTAAGTAAACACAATCAGAAATGAAAGAAGAGACCTTACAACTGATACCACAGAAATACAAAGGATTGTAAGAAATTACTACGAAGAACTATGCCAAGGCAAATATGCCAAGAAATTTGAAAACCTAGGTGAAATGGACAAATTTCTAGAAAAATGTAATCTTCCAAGACTCAGTGAAGAAGCAGAAAGCCTGAACAGACCAATAACAACAGACAAAATTGAAGCAGTAATCAAAAAACTCCCGACACACAAAAGCTCTGGACCAGAAGTTTTCACAGGAGAATTCTACAAAGCATTTAAGGAAGAGCTAATCCCTATCTTTCACAGACTATTCCAAAAAAAAAATCCAAGAAGACAGGAGATTCCCAAACTCTTTTTATGAAGTCAGCATCATGCTAATCCCAAAACCAGATAAAGACACAACAAATAAAGAAAACTACAGGCTAATAGCACTGATGAACATAAGTGCTAAAATCCTCAACAAAATATTGGCAAACCACATCCAGCAATACATTAAAAAGATTATCCACCATGACCAAGTGGAATTCATCCCAGGCATGCAATATTTGCAAGTCAAAAAAAGTAATACATCACATAAACAAAAGCAAAAACAAAAATTACATGATCATATCAATAAATGTGGAAAAAGCATTTGATAAGGTACAACACCCATTTATGATAAAAACACTCAGCAAAGTGGGAATAGAGGGAGCATTCCTCAACATAATAAAGGACATATATGAGAGACCTACAGTCAACATCATACTCAATGGGCGAAAACTAAAATCTTTCCCACTAAGATCTGGAACAAGACAAGGTTGTCCACTTTCACCAGTTCTATTCACATAGTATTGGAAGTCCTAGCCACAGTAATCAGACAAGAAAAATAAATAAAAGGCATCCAAATTGGAAAGGAGGAAATAAAACTGTCATTGTTTGCAGATGATATGATAGTGTACATAGAAAATCCTATAGACTCTACCAAAAAACTTTTGGACCTAATAAATGAATTTGTCAAAACAGCAGGATAGAAAGTCAATATTCAGAAATCACAGGCATTTTTGTGTACCAACAATGAAACATTAGAAACAGAAATCAGGGGGAAATCCCATTTAATATAGCAACAAGAAAAATAAAATACCCAGGAATAAACCTAACCAAGGAAGTAAAAGACCTTTACTCAGCAAACTACACAACACTGAAGAAAGAAATCAAGGAAGACACAAACGAGGAAACATATACTGTGTTCATGGACTGGAATAATTAACATCATCAAAATGTCCATACTACCCAAAGCAATTTATAGATTCAACACAATACCTACTAGAGTAGCAATGGCATATTTCACAGACATAGAAGAAATACTTCAAAAATTTATATGGAACTATAAGTGATTCCAAATAGCTGCAGCAATTTTGAGAAAGAAGAACAAAGTAGGGAGGATCACAATACCTAATATCAAACTTTATTTCTAGGAGCCACTGTAATCAAAACAGCCTGGTACTGGCATAAGAACAGACACATAGACCAATGGAACAGAATAGAGAGACCAGAAATAAACCCAAGCCTCTGTGGTCAATTAATATTTGACAAAGGGGGAAGCAGCATAAAATGGAATAAAAATAGCCTCTTCAACAAATGGTGTTGGGAGAACTGGACAGCTACACGCAAAAAAATTTAACTTGATCACCAACTTACACCATACACAAAAATAAATTCAAAATAAATTTTAAAAAGGTGGATAAAAGATTTAAATATAAGTCGTGACACCATTAAAGTACTAGAGGAGAACATAGGTAGGAAAATCTCAGATATTTCATGCAGCAGTATTTTCACTGATATGTTCCCTAGAGCAAGGGAATAAAGGAAAGAATATACAAATAGGATCTCATCAAAATAAAAAGTTTCTGCACAGCTAAAGAAAACAGTATTAAAATAAAAAGAGAACCAACTGTATTGGAAAACATATTTGCCAATGATACCTCAGACAAGGGTTTAATCTCCAAAACATATAAAGAACTCACACGACTCCACTCTAAGAAGACAAGCAACCCAATTAAAAAATGGGCAAAGGACTTGAACACACACTTCTCCAAGGAGCACATAGAGAAGATCCAAAATCACATGAAACGATGTTCAATATCACTAGCTATCAGAGAGATGCAAATTAAAACCACAATGAGATATCACTTCACAACAGTCAGATGGCCATCACAAACAAAGCAACAAACAACAAGTGTTGGAGTGGTTGTGGAGAAAAGGGAACCCTAGTTAACTGTTGGTGGGGTTGCAGACTGGTACAACCACTGTGGAAAACAGTATGGAATTTCCTCAGAAAACTAAAAATGGAACTGCCTTTTGACTCAGCAATTCCACTGCTAGTATTATACCCTAAGAACCCTGAAACACCAATCCAAAAGAACCTTTGCACCCCAATCTTCATAGCAGCACAATTTATAATAGCCAAGTGTTGGAAGCAACCTAAGTGCCCATCAGTAAATGAGTGGATCAAAAAACTATGGTCCATTTACACAATGGAATTCTATGCAGCAGAAAGAAAGAAGGAACTCCTACCCTTTGCAACATCATGGATGGAACTGGAAAGCATTATGCTAAGTGACATAAACCAGGCAGTGAAGGATAAATACCACATGATTTCACCTTTAACAGGAACCTCAACAACAAAACAAACAAACAAGGAAAATATAACCAAAGACACTGAAATAGAGAACAGGCTGACAGTGACCAGAGGGGAGAGGGGAGGGAATCTCAGGGGGAAAGGGTGAAGGGTTTGCAGGAACAATTATAAAGGACACATGAACAATAACAGGGGGTGTTGAAATGGGAGGGAGTTGGCAAGGGCTCGGGTGTTGAACTGGAGTGGTGAGAAAAGGCAGAAAACTGTACTTAAACAACAATAAAAAATGTCAAGTATAAAAAAAGTTGAAAAATTTATAGTAAATACCTATAAGCCCATCATCTAAACTCTGCAATTAACACGTTGTTATACTTGTTCTATCACAAAGTTCCTAAATTCTCATCCTTCCATTTATCCATTATTTCATGTTATCCTTTGGTGCATTTCAAAAAGAAAGTTGCAGATACAAATGCGCTTCATCCCTAAACACTTCCCCAAGCATATCATTAGAGTTCAGTGTTTGCTGGAGATTCTTTTTTTTCCTTTTGAAATAAATTTTACATGCAGTAAAATGTACAGATCGTAAGTGTATCAGTCCATTAGTCCAGGCCTTGAATACAGCTATGTAACCAAACCTCCACTGAAAATCAGAATTTTATCATTGCCTGAGGGGTTCCCTTACCTGCCTTCTCATTAAATACTGACTGCTACCAACATGAGGTAGGCAGCTACTGTTCTTTTTTAAAAAACTCATTTCTTGATGAAACAATTTTTTGACCTTGTCTATTGACTGTCTACTGTGGCATGAGTCTCAGCTTATAGCTTTGCCTTCCCATAATGTACTTAAATCAGACTTTTAAAAATTAAGACAATATTCTCTTCTTATGCAACAAAGTAAACACTGTTCACTCCTGCTGTGGTTGGTGTGGCTCAGTGGATTGAGTGCTGGCCTGTGAACCAAAGTATCTCTGGTTTGATTCCCAGTCAGGGTACATGCCTGGGTTGTGGCCAGGTCCCCAACAGGCTGTGCATGAGAAGTGACAACTCGTTGATGTGTCTATCCCTCTCTTTCTCCCTCCCTTAACCTCTCACTAAAAATAAATGAATAAAATCTTAAAAAACAGAAACAAAAAGTTTTTGCTCCTGAGCTAATACTATACAATGATTGTTTCCTCTCTTGTACAACTTTATGTTTTTCCTCATTTTGGTTATATATATATATATATATATATATATATATATATATATATATATATATATATATATATATCTCAACAGAACCAGAGAACCTCTAGCGTTATTATTTGTCTCATGAGCAAGTTTATCAACTAGTCTATAACTTTGTTTTTTTAGGGAGCCTGCCCTCTAATTCTTTGAGGGTGGCTCACCTGCTGCTCCTTTTCTGAAGCTTCTAGGAGCCTCTCATCTCTGGTATCTGATGTGTCACAACCAAATGCTTTGTAACTTCAATGACCCTTCAATCTGGAAGCTAGTATCTCTCAGTTCTGGGAAGTTTTCTTCTATTTTTTTTTTTTATAATTATCTCCTCCACTTACTCTGAGCTCTTCTAGAAATCTAAATGTTCAAATGCTGGACCTTCTGAACTGATTATTTAATGTTTTCATCTTCTCTCCCATTTTTTTCTTATTCTCTCTCTGTTCCACTTTTGTGGAAATTTCTTCTATTTTATCTTTCAGAACTTCTATTGAATTTTTATTTTTTGTTATCATTTTTAATGGCTGAGAGCTCTTTCTTATGCTTTGATTTCCTATGTAGCATTCTATATTTATAGCTCCATCTATGTTAATAGCTACCTAGTATATACCTTTCTACTACTCTTGTTTCAGGTGAAATATCTGCTTTTATCTCTCTGAAGATATTGATAATATATATTTTTGAAGTTTTTTCTATTCTGACGTTTGCTCTGTTCCTTTCAAGTCCCTCTTTTCCCCACTTCCTATTTGCTTGTCTAGTCTTAATGGTGGAGGTTTTTCTAGATGTCTGATGATCCCTTTTTTTTTTTCAGTTTCTAAAATCTGGTTTATTTTGTCTAAATGACAGAACACATAAAGTTCCACTATCTACAATTTCTTTTTTTTTTGTCCAATTTTATTTAAATGAATGTTCAAGTACAGTTTTCTCCCCTTTACTCCCAATCAAGCCCACCCCCCCCCTCCCAACTTCCCTCCCATTACCACCCTCCCCCTAGTTTTTATCCATGTGTCTTTTAACTTTGTTCCTGTAAACCCTTCCCCTTTTCCCCAGAAATTCCCTCTTCTCTCTCCTCTGGTCACTTTCTGCCTGTCCTTTAATACAGTGTCTTTGACTATATTTTGCTTGTTTCTTTGTTTTGTTGTTTAGGTTCCTGTTAAAGGTGAAATCATATGATATTT
>PVIA01007427.1:0-83357 GCA_004024845.1 Tonatia bakeri
TCCACTGATGCTCTTTTTGTTTGGGGTGGCCTTTTGCGGGAGACACCCCCACACTTCTCCAGTTTTGCAGATGAGCGGACTGTGGTTCGCGTAGTGAAGCGATCTGGCGCAGGTGGGCTTGGCCACAGTGAGCTAGGCGCAGCTGCTGTTTGGTTCTCAGAGCACGTCGGCTCCCTGGATGGCGTTCCAAATATTTCTTTGCTTGGGTAGTTTTTCATTATTTTAAAAAAATAATTAAAACTTATGAAAGAGGTTTTTTTTTTATCTATGACCACACCTGATCTTTCTATTACCTTATAAGGGAACTAGAGCAGGATTTCCCCTTCACTCCTCTTTGCTGTCCCCACATATGCCTTCCCATACACACGTGGTTTTTTAGGGGCTCTCTGTAACTGTTCCTGTGCCAACCCTCCAGGCCTCCCAAACTTAGAACTCTCAGGCCCCTCAGGCCTATGCAGACCGACCCTCTCATTGCACAGAGGGAGACCAAGGGCCAGAAATACCTTGCCTAAAGACAAGACGCTGAGGCTGCTTATGAACGTGGAGCTCAGTGCTGCCAGCCCATGTTCTTTCCCTCCACTGGGTCGCCTGCATAGCCCTGGGTCTCCCAGACTGCCTACTTGCTGGAGAGGGTGGGCAGTTAATGAAAGGGCACTGTGTGTCAGCTGGCTGCCAGGAGTTCCCATGTTTTATGAGGTGCAGAGTATAATTCAGAATCCATTTTAAGGATGTCTTGTCTCATAAAAAATCCTAGCAGGAATGGCTGGGAATTTGTTTTGACTTCTCCAGCACATATTAAAAAAACACCTCTTCTCTTCATCTTATTTTCCTCTTTTTTCTGTCTCCATTTTTTCCTGACTAATTCTCACTGGATGATAAGCTCCTGGTGGCTCATGGGGGTGGTATTTGGGGAAGGGACCCTGAGGTATAGGTTAATGAGCTGGCAAGCGGTTGTGAAAAAGCTCGCCTTTCTTGGGTGATTGATTCTTCTTCTGCAAAGACATCGGCTCAGGAAATGACTTTAGGGAATCTGTCTTACACTATTATAGTTAGACTTAGAGATGCCATTCTTATTTTAGGCAAAACAAGGCTTCCATATAGTCCTATGTCTTGTAAGGCTATAGCTGCTGCTCCTTCCTCATTTCCCCTAGCCTCTGCACAGTCTAACATCTCTCTCCCAGTCTCTTTCAATCCTGCTCCTGTTTCTCCTTGAGTAGATACTTCATATCTTCATATGCTGCCTGCAGGATCACTCCCAAAGGTCATTTCTCCCTTGCTTTGAATCCTCAGTGGCTCCTCACTGCTTAATAGGATTAATAGCAAACTCCTTGGCATCTGAGCCCTCGACCTAAGGACCCTATCCTTCTCTCTCCCTATTTCTCTGCCTACACTTCAGCCAAACGAGGTTTTTTGCTGTTCCCAGAAAACAAGCTCTGCTTTCACATTTCCGTGACTTTGCTCAAGCTGTCATCCGTCATGATGACCTTGTTCCCCTTGGCTTCTGCTGGTGGATCCCTGTCTATCCCTCATAAGCTATTTTTTGATGGAAACTTCTATCCGTATTGCTTCTTCCTCTTTCCTTGCTCCCTTAACTTTATTTAGAAAACTTTATTTAGGTCCCTCTTAGGCCACCTCTCATAGGAAAGTGTGTATGCCTGTGTCTCATCTCCTCTCTATGTGCATAGTCCAGTCCAGTAGACAGTGTGCCCACTTGTGGCTGTTGAACACTTGATGTGTGACTAGCAAAACTAAGGGACTCGATTTTAAATGTAATGTTAATGAATATTTAAATTACAACAGCCACACAGATATAGAACATGTTCACCGTTGCAGAAAATTCTGACCAACGGCATTGCTTATGAGACCCTTGAGGAGATCGCTGCAGTTTTGTCTTTTCTATACCCTGTTCCTAGCGCTGGGCCTGTTATTGGATAGGTGTCAATAAATGTTGGTAGATCTAACATTCCAGCAAGACTGTTTAACCACCAGCCTCAAAGAGATCCAGTTGTAAGAAGGAAATTCACAGCAATTTGCTTTTAAAAGACACTAAGGTTTGCTAATTGAAGTATTGCTTCATAAGTTTTCTTGTGCAAAGTCTGGTACATCTTATAGTGCAGGGTATCATAGATTAATCCACTAATGACATTGACAGACATTCTTGGCCCCGATGGGTCATTTCTCAGCCGAGCCTTTTCTTTCCGTTGAAGTTTCCTCCCTCCCGCCCAGAGCAGGTCCACCCACAGCCTGGCCTTAGAAAGAGTGGCCCAGCAGGTCTCATTCCCTGGGAGGCAGGAGCCGACGGAGCTGTCTGGCATGAACGCACAAGTTTAAGCTTCCATGGTTGTTTCATGGAAGATTTATGAGTGTTTCTTCGAGATAGAACTCCTGAGAACTCCCCCCTGTGAGTGTTGGGATGGGAATGGAATGTGAGAGTTGCTCTTCTCTTTCCTCCTCCCCCATCCTTCTCTTCTCCCCACACTCCGCAGTCTCTTCTTCATTCCCACTTTCTCTTTAATCTCTTTTCTCTCTGCTTTCCTCAGTGTCTTCCTCTCCTTCTTTTCTCTTTAACATTGTCTTATTCCTCTCTCCCTATCTCGCTCTGTGTGTCTGTCTGTTTTTCGTCAGTCTCTCCCCATCTCTCTTGGTCTGCTCCCCACAGCCTTGAAGTCGGTTTAGCATTCCCGAGTATTCTTGAAGTGACTCCTGTCTGTCTACCTGACTACAAGAGCCAACCCGAGCCCCTTGTGGACCAACAGAGCCCATGCACAGCTCCGAGCAAAGGAGAGAAGAGGTGGGCGGGGCCTTGTGGGGTAGAGCTCTCTCACCTTCTCTTGTCAGGGGTCCCACACTGCTGAAAGGGCTGCCTCCTTCATGGCCCCTGTTGTTTCCTGCGATTTTAGATGTCCTCCAGGACTTCAGAGGCATCCCTGGCCATTTGGTGCATCTTGTACAAATTTGGCCATGACTCTGACTTTCAATGTGGGTTGTGATTTTGAGAGCAGTTGGTAAAAGGATCTAGAGGTCTTATTCCTGTTTTGCTAAACATTTGAAGCTCTTTTTCTGCAACTCTGGTGGACTTCCCTTTCTCAGCCTTTGCTGCTCTTGCCATACTCACCACCAGCCCTATTTTAAAGCTCTTCCTTCAGGGCATTAGAAACATCTGCTAAAAAGTTTCAGAAGAAAAGTTTCAAGAATAATAAACCTTCTCAAGAGATCATTTCTTCTAAAATTTCAACCCTTGGCTATAACTGACAATGACAGGTACTTGAGCCAAGTTGCCTTATCTCCCAAATATATGTACCTTCTTGAGATTGACCTTTAGGGCATATGCTTGGTTAGCTTGTGGAGTTAGTAGTACTAACTAGCTAAGTTAGCTTGTGGAGTTAGGAGTTAAAGGAGCAATTGGTATTGAGTCAAGAGGATTTCTTATTTCAAAGAAACAAAACAGAAAACCAAAATGATGAAGGAGGAGGAGGAAGAGGATAAGGCTGAAGGAGGGAAGGTGAAGACAGGAAAGAAGACAGGCTAGTAACCTTTTGTGTCTATCTTCAGGGTAGACTTAAATTCTCTTCTACACCAGTATGTTCATTTCAGCACTATTTACAATAGCCAAGATTTAGGAGAAACCCAAGTGTCCATCAGTAGATGAGTGGATAAAACAACTATAGTACATTTACACAGTGGAATACTATGCAGCCATAAAAAGAAGACAGTTTTGCCGCTTACAACAGTGTAGATGGACCTGGAGAACATTATTCTAAGTGAAATAAGCCAGTCAGAGAAAGACAAGTACCATATGATTTCAGTCATATGGGGAATCTAATGAACAATTGAACTAAGAAGCAAAATAGGGACAAATCCATAGATACAGAGCAGGCTGACAGCCCTGGGGTGGGGGTGGCTGGGGGTTTGAGAGATCAAGCAACAAAGAGAAAGAACTTATGGACACAGATAACGGTGTACTGATTACAGGGGTGTGTGGTGGGGTTGGAGGTGGAAGTGGGTATGGAGACGTAAATAGGGATAGAAAAATAAAATTTAACTTTTAGAAAATGATTGAAATAAAAAGAAAAAATTTGGGAGTATCTCTTGTAATCCTTGGATTTATCTCTTCATTTTCCATATTTTCAATATTTAACTTATGACCAAAGTTTATTAATTTTTCTCCCAACATATCTTTTGAATCTGTCAAGATGTCTTTATATCGCTGCCCTGGTACAAGCTCCTCGTATCTCCAGCAGGTGATTCAGCAGGCTCCTAGGTGGTCTCTCAGATTCACTACTCTTGCTCTTAAGCCCCACCCAGCCCTTCCCAATCCTCACCTGCTACCAGAATGACTATAAACGTGAGCCTAAAATCATGCTTCTTTTCTGCTTAAATTCACAATATTCTTATAATGACTTACAATGTTCCCAGTGAAGTTCTTAAAGACATTCAGCCTTCACTGCACATTAGAATATTGGGAAGCTTTTAAAAATCTCAAAACCTAGAATAGACCCCAGGCAAATTAAATAAATATAAATGGAAGTTGGACAGTTTGGCACTTTCTTGAAAAACTAAGAATACTCTTTCCATCTGATCCAGCAATCACATTCCTTGGTATTTGCTCAAATGAGTTGAAAACTTATGTCCCATGCAAAAACCTGCACATGAATGTTTATAGCAGCCTAATTTAAAATTTCCAAAACTTGGATGCAAACAAGATGTCTGTCCATAGATGAATGGATAGATAAACTGTGATACATCCAGGCAACAGAATATAATTCAGTGATAAAGAGAAATGAGCTGTCAAGCCTCCAGAAGACATGGAGGAACCTTAAAATCATATTGCTAAGCAAAAAAGGCCAATCCGAAAAGGCCACATACTACATGATTTCAAATACATTACATCGTGGAAAAGGCAGACCTATGGGGACAAAATCAAGATGCTTTGTTAACGGTTTGGAGGATGTAAGAGGCAGACAGGTGGAGCCCAGGGGGTTGAATAGCAGGGAAACTGTTCCAGATGTACAGTAAGAATAGACAATTTTCAACTTTGTCAAAACCCACAGAATGCAGACCACAAGGAGTGAACCCTATGAAAGCTATGGACTTTAATTCACCAAATGTATTTATATTGGCCCATCAATTTTAAAAAATGTGCCATACTAATACGAGCTGTAAAGAATGGGGAAAACTCTCTGTGTGTGTGTGTGTGTGTGTGTGTGTGTGTGTGTGTGTGTGTGTGTGTGTGTGTAGAGAGAGAGAGAGAGATGGTATACGGGAATTCTCTGTGCTTCCCCATCAATATTTCTGTAAACATAAAACTGCTCTTAAAAAATAGTGTATTAATTAAAAAAAAGTCAGGGCCCTACCCTCAGCCAATTCAATTAAAATAACGAAGCATTACCGTTCTGTTTTTAATCACGTATGGTAACTTAGGGATTCTAAGGCACAGCTGGGATTGAGAGCCACCGCTCAGAGGGGTCCTGTTCTCTACTTTCACTCCGGCTATTTTCCTCTTGCCCGGAGGCCCCTCCCTGGCCATTCAGTCTAAATGGCACCTGGATATCTGTCTGTCTCAGTTTGGTGTCTCTAGAGTACAAACTTCTTGAGCATAGGGGCTGTGTTCAACACTGCTTCTCAAAGCGTTTGCTTCATAATCAGCACTCAGTAAGCATTTACTGAGTGAATGAACAGATGAATGCACAGGTCCTAAAGTTTAATAGATTTCTCCTTCTCACTGACGTCACAGCCAGTCAGGAGACTGGGCTGACAGTGGTGGGTGGCTGGAGCTGGGTAAGGCGAAGTGTATCTTCTTGCTCTGCAATAAAATTAGGGATTGTTTGGTCAAACTGCAGTGTGAACACAGGTAGGTGCGTTTTCCTATCACCTGCCAGTGTCTCAGGAGTGAATTCTACTCCTGTTGGAAACAGCTCTCTAGTTAACAAGCAAGCTGAAAGAAGAAAAACCAAAAGCCCTTCCCCTCAGCTTGCAACGCCAGTCCCTTTGCTGCTGCCTTCATATAAGAAATTAAATTTCTTTAGATTGTGAGCAAAGGTAAAAGCTGTATAGAAACAGGGTATTCATAGGTGCTTTCTGAAGCAGAGAAAATTACAAAAGATTTCTTTAATCTTTGCTCAGGTAGGAGAAGAAGACACACACATTGGAGTAGCCCAGTAAGGGAGCAGTTAAGAATTTATCTTGTTTTGGTTTGGCTTGAGTTCCAGCCCCCAGTAAAATATCCGGACTTGTTTTTCTGCACATTCGATAAATCACTTGATGGCCAGTGAGGAGTGGCTGATGTCAGATTTATGGTGAAGGACCCCGAGGGCGGGCTGGCCTGTTAGTTCTGTTGGAGGATAGACAGAGGAGGGCAGGTGACTATAGTTTTGTTACCCATGAGACTTAGGAAAAGAGGCCAGGAAGACATGGTGGGAGATGAAGGAGTAAGGACTCTGTTAACACGGAGCTGCAGTTGGTCACCAGCCCGGGCAGGCCCACGCCGTGGTTGAAGAGCTCTGATTTCTAAGCTTGGGTGCACTTCCAACTCTCTTGAGTACTTAGAGCAAGTCACCCGCACATTCCAGAGTTGTATAGGTGGGGCGGCACGCAACAGAAAGTACGTCTGTTCATCTAAGCAAAAGGCCTTTATGGGAAGGATTTGGGATGGCTCCCAGCAGGATGGAAGAAGCGGGCTCAGAAAGAGCAGCTTTAGGGGTCCAGGCATCCCCACCATGACAGAGAGGCTCTCTGAGTTCCATCCTTTCCTTCCTGGCTTCTTATTTATTGGTTCAAAGTGGCCACATAGTTTACCTCTCGTGTAGGGAAAAAGAGGACACCTGGATTGACATTCTCTCTAGGCATGGTTGAAAAGAGAGTTATATTTTGAAAGGTGAGTCTGGGAGCTGATAAAATGGTTACCAAATAGCGAAAGCATACATGTCCTCATCAGGGCCACTGGGGTTTTCATCTGTAAGATAACGGTGTTTTTCCAAATCTTGTTTCAGCAGCAGAAGCTTCAGGAGACACCAACTTGCTCTGGCTGAGAGGCCCCCAAGCCCTCCCTCCAGGCCTTCTCTCCTCTCAGCCCTGAGGTGGTCCTGGAGATGTCCCTTTAGGCCTAGAGCTCCAGGAAGTGCAGTTAGACACCACAGGGTTGGGGGATTTCCAGGGCCCTTTTCAGCTCTGGCTTTTGCAGCAAAACGCTGTAGAGCCAGCCCTGTGTTGGGGAAAGACTGATTCATGGAAGTAGCTGAGTGACTTCCGATGTGCTTGGCAAAGACAGTGACCTTGATGTGGACTGCCACCCTCATGCCCCAACCATGCCCAGAAGACTTAGGACTCTGCATCTCTCTCCAGAAAGTAAACCTTTGCTTAGGGAAATAATGCTAAGAAGTATGTTGAATTCTGGGTTTGAAACCTGTTTCTATTTCTAGCCTCATGTCCTGCCCTTTTCCCCATTGTTCTGTGCTTTTCCGTTTCTTCTGGGCTTCTTTCAATCTCTGTAATGGAATGATCTCCCTCTTGCCTCTGGTCTTTTCACGGTTTCCATTGCCTAGAAAGGTATTGCCTCCACCTCTTTTTGTCTGACTGATGCCTGCTAATAGTTTCAGATTCTAAATTAATGGTACTTCTTCAGATAAGCCTTTCCCAACTTCTCATCTTAGAGCTGGTTTCCTTGTTTTGCATATAAGACCCTATTATTGGTAGCACTTAATTACAGATTTTGATGATATATTTATTTCCTGTTTATGTTCATCTTTTCCACTATACTAATAAGCTCAGCATAGGCAGGGATCATGTCTTTGTCAGCTGCTGTAAGATTGCCCTGTCTGGAAAGCTCAGTTGGTTAGAGTGGCATCCCGATATGCCAAGGTTGTGAGTTTGATATCCAGTTAAGGCACATATAAGAAGTGACCAATGAATATATAAATAAGTGGAACAACAAAGTGATCTCTCTCTCTCCCCTTCAAATCAATAAATTGAAAAAAAAAGATGTACGTGGAGTGAAGAAATACACATAGAGAGTACGGTTCTCAAAGTGTTGATTCCAGTTCGGTGAGCTTTTATTGAACACCTTCTGTATAGCAGGCCCTCTCCTAGGGGCACAGTTGGATCTCTGAATAAGACGTATTATAGATTCAGCCCTTGAGGTGCTCATTTCTTGGGCAGGAGAATTTTTTTTCTGTTCTCTAATCCAATCCCTAACTTATCCCGGGAGGTCAACTGAGTGTGAGCTGTGTAGGAGTGTGTGAGATGTGACAGGTAGGCACTCTGGGGGGCCCAGAGAGGTCAAGGGATCAGAGCAGGGTCACGCAGTGAATTAGTGGCTGTGTCAGGGTTAAAACCTGACACGGGCCCACTGCTCCTCTGCTTCTCCTTCTTGCCAAGAGTAATGCAGTGAGTGAAAATGGATTTCCTTGCACCCGACACAAAGTCCTGTCCTTCTTTCCCCTAGGAAGAAAGGTGTGGCTAACTACGGACAAGGTGTGTGGGCTAAGAAAGAGGAAAATCTGGTGGGTTAGCCAAGGAAAGCGCTGCCGCACCTGTGGGTTTCTCCCGTCCAGGCTGCTCCCAGCGGTGCCTGAGGCGGCTGAGGAACTGAGCTGGCTCCTTAGGGTGGCATGCCCCCTGCTGTCAGACAGGGAGACATTCATTTGGGATCTTGGCAGTTTCTGTGACCTCACAGGGCTTGCCTTCTCTTTTGTGTCCCTGATCTTTCCCCACTCTGCCTTACTTCTCATCTCTTTCTCAGCCCTCTCTTCCAGAAACGCAGTCTGCAGCCAGAGCATGCTGCATGCTGGTCCCAGTCATGTTGACCCCCCAGATGATGAATCCCGACAAGGCCAAGGCTGCATCAGCTTAGTTTAGCTCTGCTGGCTAAGAAGGGTGTCATATTTCTGGGTCATTGAGACTCACCAGACCACAGCAGCAAAATGGGCTCATTCCTTCTGACTCGCCTATCTTACACCCCATTTAACCTTGCTGTAGGCTACCAGCAGCTTCCTGTGTATAGGGAATAGCTGCTCACTCCCGGCTTTCTCCGGGCTGGTGACAGAGGGTGGTCCTGATGGAGCCACAATCTTCTTTGACTGCAGGCAGGGTTTCTATGATTGCGGAACCAGCTTTATTATTTTCTTCTCATCTCAGAGTATGAAATGTCTGCTTTCATTTTCCCCCCTTCCCTCCTGATCTTTGTCAAAGAGTGACAGCTTCTCTAATTAGGCAGTTGAGGAGGTAACCTTAGCAACTTAGAGCTGGCAGTGGAGGAAGAGACAGGGCTCTAGGTGCCCCACTTGCCTGAGCACTAGGCACTTTGGGCAAGGCACCATTGCCCCCTTTCATACATTATAACGCAACCGCCACCCCTGCCCAGCTGGGGCTGCCCCAGAGCCAGGGCACCCTCATGTCTTCTGAATCCTGATTAAAACTCCCAGATGCAGACAATTCCCCACATCTCTGTTCTTTTTCCGTTTAGCTCCCCTTTCACCTCTCTTTCCTTTTTTACCTCATCTTCTATTCTCTCTGTCTTTTCTCTTGGTTAGCACTCCCCTCACTGAGCCACCTCCAACCAACCTGGACACTCCTGTCCCTTTGGTGTTAACCACACAGCTGTCAGTGTCCCCTATGCTCCCTCCCTGCGCCCTCAGGACCCGGACCACGCTGTGCTCTGCCTGACTCCCCTCCATCTTCCAGAGCTCATCCCTGGGAAACCTTTCCTGTCTAGTTCACCCCCAGCCCCCCGCATTCTCTATCCACACCTATTCACGTCTGCCTGAAACTTCTCATTCATTGCTTATTCTGGACCACATAATTTAGAAACAGTTCATAAAAATTTTTAGTTCTTTGACTTTTTACTCTACAAGCTTTTGTGTGTCTGAAAAGGAGACCCAATAGGAGAAAGGATCACATATTCCCTTACAGTCTTTTCATGGTTAGCACATTAATAGGAGTGATGTGTACTTATAATTCATGAGCTTACTCTGAAATAAAAGGAATGTTATGATCTCTTTGCTGAAGTAAGGGTGTCAGAAAGCTTCAGAAAATATGAGAATATATATTGTAGAATCTACCACAGTGGGCACTCAGTCTATTTAGACTGAGCTGTAGTAGTGAAAGGGGTGTCAAGGTAAACCCATGGATGTCTTTCCTCCCATTTCCCTGTTCTCCAATATTTCCAAACTCCCCTTTATCCATTAATTCATCTTGTCATCTTCCTACTGATTAATTCATCAGCCATCCATCTATCTGCCCTTCCACCTATCCATCCATCCATCCATCCATCCATCCATCCATCCATCCATCCTCTTTGCTAAGAATTATGGAATGAGTACCCTACAGGAACATTCAGGCTAGGAGAAGTGGGAATGGGAGGAATGATGTATACTCAACCATAACTGTAGCCACGATCTGACAAGATCAGTGAGAAAAATGCCCTGGGTCCTCCAAGCAGGCAAAAGCAGAGAACGCTAATTCGGGGAGGATCTCTAGAGATTGTCACCTTCAGCTCTCACAGTGTGTAATGTGGTGTTCAGGGCCTGGAGGACGGGACTCGCTCCAAGTTGCTCATTGAGTCCGCAGGCACACCAGGGTTGGGTCGACAGAATGGTGGAGCTGAAACAGGTCGCTCGGTGTGCTCCTCCCTTTTCACAGATGGAAGAGCGAGGCTCGGAGATGGGAGGGGACTAATACCACAGCTGTTGTCATTTATCTGGCAGCAAAACTGACATTTAGGCAGAGATCCGTCTTGGTTAGGCTTAGACCTGTGTTAAGCTGAAAAAGGACTAGTGATTTGCTCAGGTTAAGGTCATCTTAGGTTTCACTTTTATCTTTGAATCACCACTGCTGTACTTCCTCCAACCAACCACCGTACTTGACCAGACTTCTCAAGATGCCTTGAATTCGGGCTGACACGTGACTCGGCAGCATCCTCCCCTTTTCTTACAACCCAGCATAATCCTTGGGGCTGTGCTGTCTGCTTACCTTCTGGAGGACTACCATTTTAAACTAGCCCAGCCTTTCCAGGCAGCCCAATCTCACTATGGAGATTTGGGGCTCCTTAGAGATGTTCCCAGGCAGCCCTGAAGCTGGCAGCAGAAGCCGGTTCCCAGGCGCCGAGGAGACGAGGTTCTTGGCTGCTGACTGGAGATAAGTGGAGACATAAACGGTGATTTTCTGGCCTGTAAGCCCCTGTTCGTGGATTTCTTCTTTTAATGGAAATGCAGTAAATAAAAGCTGTTTACACAATATGCCAAGCAACAGGTCAGGAACATCTGAGCCACTGGAATTGATTGGAGGGAGCTGAGCGTAACAAATCTCCCCAAATTGCACCCAGCTCCACTTTCATCAGCTCCCAGACGGCATCCCCCAATTATTGCACAGGGCAATTATTTCTGAGCTGGAGCTTTTGGAAAATAAAGCCATACTTTCATTGCTTTTTGCCAAATAGAATTTTTCCGCTCATTTTTTGTTAGTGTTTGAGCCCTGATTGAACCTTACCCCTACTCCCCTTCAACATTTCCTTCCCATTCTTGGAGGCTGAATTCATTCTTCAAGGTTCATTCAAATGGTACCTCCAGGCGTCCATTCTCCCCACCTGTATCCCAGGATTTCAGTTCAAAACAACAGTGTTAAATTGAAGTTAAATTTACATACAGCGAAATGCACAGCTCTTGCATGTACATTTCAGTGAGTTTTGTATACACAAATATATGCATAACGTCATTTCCATCACTCCAGAAAGTTCTCTGGCCATCCCTTCCAGTGAGCCCATATCCACCCACAGGCAACCACGGGACTGATATCTATCACTATTTATTAATTTTGTCTGTTCTTGACTTCTTTATAAATGGATACACTCAGTACAGGGGACAGAAAACTATGGCCTTCGGGCCAAATATAGCCCATCACTTCTTTTTGTATGACTTGTGAGTGAAAGAATGGCTTTTACATTTTTAAATAGTTGGAAAGAAAATCAAAAGGAGAATGATATTTTATGACTCATAAAAAGTATATGAAATTCCAATTTCAGTGTTCATAAATAGTTTCCTTGGCAAAGAGCCGCGCTCATTGGTGTATGTATTGTCTGTAGCTGCTTTCATGCCGCGAGGGCAGAGCAGAGCGGGTGTGATGGAGATTGTCCACCCTCCTCCCCCAGAACTAACGTGTCCATTCTCTGGCCTTTGACAGAAAAAGTTTCTCGACCTTGATGCGGCATGCATTCTTGCTTCTGAGGCCATTCCTCTGCATTATGTTTTTGAGGCTCTTCTACTGTTAAGTGCATCAGTAGCTTATAAGTGGCTGTTTTTAATCCCTTCAGCTAGATGTTATGTTTCCCGGCTCTGAACTCAGAGCAAGAAGGGAAAATAGGGTGCGGTGGCCGTGTTTCCCCGACCGCTGCCTCTTTCTGAGCCCATGGCTTGCATTCCGGATCTGTCATGGTCTGTTTTCCTGAGAGGCCTGGGCTTGGGCTCAGAATTTGCCTCAAGCCAGTGCACCAGGCAGTCACTACTAATAGATCAGAGTTGGGTGTGTGTTGGAAGTCATTTGCCAGCCCTTAGCCTAGAAGCATTATAGTATAGAGCATAGAGGCAAAGAACTTTGGCATCAGACAAACCTGGATTTGAATCTCTTCACTGCCTCTTACCATCTCTGTGTGTTTGGGCAAGTTACATAGCCCTTCACAGCCTCAGTTTCCCTGACTAAACAGTGGGAGAATAATAAAACCAATCTTATTGGTTTGTTGTGAGCATTAATAGAAATATGGATATAAAATGCCTTGTTCAGTCTCTGGCACATAGGAGGTGCTGACTAACTGTGTCCGCAAAACAGACTTTTTCTATTTGCCTAAACTTGCTGACCTTCCTGGTTAGTGAGCTCAGTGACCTGCTCTGTCATCCACTCCCCAGACATCAGAGTCATAGCCTGTTTTCTGCATGCAGACACCCCACCCCCATCACCCTCTCTTGACCTGACATCTGTTGCTTTGACCTGTGTAACTGGCCACCTTTTATACTGTCCTTAACTCACTCCAGTTCATGCTGTCCACCATAGGCAAAGTGAATCTATATAGGGCACATATAACTCCTCAGAAATACCTCTTTATTCTGAGGATAGAGACCAAGTCATTTAATGTGGCCTAAAGGGCACGCATGATCTACCCTTGCCTACTTTCTAGTCTTGTGTGTTACTACTTTGTTTTGTTTGCAACATTCCAGCTATGCCGTAACCTTGATCTCAGTTCTAAAGAAGCGCAGAAACGCATGTCCACTCCCATGACCTGCATGCACACTGTTCTTATTTTTACTGTCATCACTTTGTTAATTTTTTATTGATATATAATTTGCATATCATAAAATTCACTCTTTTAAAGAAAGTGTACAATGCAGCGGTTTTTATTATGATCATAGACTTATGCAACCAGTGTTTACTTCCAGAACATTTCATAACCCCAAGAAAAAAAAAACCTAACCATTAGCAATTACCCCTATTCCTTCTTCCCCCAACCACTAATCTACTTTCTGTCTCTAGGGCCTTTGCCTGTTCTGGATGGTTCATATAAATGGAATCATACAATATGTGGTCTTTTGTGACCAGCTTCTTTCACATACAATAATGTGTTACGAGTTTACCCATGTTGTAGCATGTATCAGTACTTTATCCTTTTTATTGCTAACTATTTCCCACTGTGTGGATAGACCACACTTTCTTTACCCACGGATCACTCATGTTTCCAGAACCTACCTTCCCCTGCCATACACTCTCACAACCTGTTGTTTCTTGCTCTTTAACATCTTTTACATTAGCTTTTTATCTTTTTTTCAGACCGATAACATTGCCCATTTTAACCTATCATCCAACAAAACTGTCACATTGATCTTTGTAAACTACTTTAAAAAAATCATGATACTGAGAAAACATCCATGGCTGACTAGGATAGTGTAAATAAAGCACACACATCTGAGCCTTTAAAAAAAAATCCTCACTTGAGGATTTGTTGATTGATTTTTAGAGAAAGAGAACGGGGGTGGGTAGAAAGATGTGGGGGAGAAACATCAATGAGCTGCTCCCCATGTATGCCCCATCTAGGGATCAAACCCGCAACCTAGGTATGTGTCCTGACGAGGAGTCAAACCTGCAACTGTTTGGTGTACGGCACAGGACAGGGCTCCCACCAGCTGAGCCGCCTGGCCAGGGCTTTTGAGCCCTTTTGATGGAAGCCCATCAAGATAGTGTGCACTATAGCTGAGTTCTTACTAACATACACATAAGAGAGAATAATTGTGAAACTTCTCTTTTATTTCATTTTTGAATTCTCTCTCTTCTTTCGAGTGTTTTTGGTACACATCTTACTGCTCCTAATGAGCTCTAAGCTCCTGGAGGATAGGAAAGCATCGTGTTCATCTTTGGGCATCCCACTGCCCCTCACAAGTGTCTGATTTAAAGCAGCTGTCAGTAGATGTTTGTTCACTTGGATTAAGTTTTATTATCCCTCCCATGAGAAACATTTCCATGCTAACACAGGCCTATGAAGACCAAACTGGAGAGATTAATGGTGGAATTCCAGGAATCTACAGCAGGCAGGTTGGGAGATATTTTTAGAGCCAGACAACCACCATCATCTCACCTTGTCAAGGCTTTTCTTCTGCATGAACTTGGGCGAGTTCTTCTTGGATCATTTGGAGTCAATTTAGTGACTCAGAAGAACACCAGGTGCCTTTTTTCCTACAAGGAGCATCTTGCCTTACATGTCCCCTTTTCTGCAGGTGATCCCTGGCTCCAGACTGTAGACCTGGGGGAACCCTTGGTCCCTGATGACATCAGTTTGATGCAAAGACATATTTATTGTTCCTCTTGATTAGTTCAGAAGATTGGAAGGGAAGGTACAACATTGAAATGTGGAGAATGTTTTCAGACTTTCTCAAATGCTACCCAGTAGGTCTAGGGTAGAACAGAAACTTGAACTTCCAGCTTTGGGACACATTCAACCTAGTTGTCTCTCAGCTTTTCCAGGAGTGACATCCATCTTAAAAAGGAAGACAAGGAATAAGTATTTATTAGAAAGGAGCAAGGGTAATTAATATTTGGTGCTCATAATGTCTCCATGAGAAAGGTGGTGCTGTCCCCGCATTGCAGGTGAGCAGTCCAAGGTTTAGAAGGAAAAAGGAACTTGGCTGAGGCCCCAGGCCATTCAGTGCCAGAAACAGCACCCTGACCAGGCCTCTATAGCACACTGCCCCCAGGGAGTCTGATAGTAATTAAAGTTCCCCTGTATCTAGTGGGAATTTGCCTTCATAACATGGACACTCAGGGACAGCAGACCTTGAAGGTGGTGGAAATGGCTCTGGACTGGGTTCCAGGAGCTCATCTCTCTAAACCCACTAAGGGACCTTGGACAAATCACCGATGCTGTCTCTGCCTGTTCTCCCACTTTGAGAAATACAGGACTTGACTCTACCTGCCAAGCCTCTTCCTGTTCGAACTCATCATCTTTGGAAATGGGTCTCATTTTAAAAATTTATACTTTTATAAATTACATAAATATATACAAATCCATACTTTTGTAAAAATATAAACAATAACATTACATGGAGTAAAAGGAGACAGTCTGCCCTCGACATCCCCTTGTCTCACTTACCTTCCCAGAGATAATCACCGTTAAACACTGTAGATCCTTCCCATTTATTTTTCTCTTTATGGACATGCACATGTATCTGCAAACCCAAATGTGCATCTGCATTTTTCCTTCCCTGTATGTGGGACCATTGCTGTATGTATTATTCTGAGACTTGCATGTGTGTGTTTTCCATTTAAACATGATTGGAAATCTTTCAATATCAGTACATTTGGATCTACTTCATTATTTCTAATGACTTCGTTTTGGAAATAGATATACTATAATTTATCCAAACTGTTTTCCTACTGATGAACTTTTATGTTATTTCTAATCTTTTATTGTTAAAGATATACTGCAGTGACACTTTTTTGTATGTGTAGCTTTCTACTGTGAATATTTCTATAGGTTAGATGCTTGGGGGAAATAGTATTATCAGGTCCAAGATCATGGGCATTGTCTACTTGCTTGACACTGCTGAATTGCTCTCCCAAGCAGCTATGCAAGTTTACACTCAAAGATTGTCCAGGTGGGATTTTAGATTGGCAACAAGGGGAAGGGAATCTCTGTAAGTTTGAGACACTGCCCATCATCACCCTTCAAGTGACCCTCTACACGCCAGGAGGGATTCTGTTTATCGGTGAAGCAGGTCTGCTCCTGTGCCTTCCGCATCTGGTTTCCTGAAGTTTAGTGCTCACATGGCTTCCAAAACAGGGCTTTAGGAAAGGCTTCCCAGAATGAGGAGGCAACTTGATTAACCTCCTGCCCAGCTTAGGGCCCTGGATTTCCTGAGAAGGTCCCAGTGGATCACCAGGGGCTGGCAAACAGCTGACTAATAGGGGCTGTGGCATCTGGCCTTGCTCAGAGAGCGGCCAAGTCCCTAAGAGTTCAAAAGACCGCAGCTCCCTCACCCATCCCTGACAGAGACCTACCACTGAATGCCCTGAATAATGCAGTGCATTTACCTCTCTTTGATGGAGGCCTGTGTTTCTTCCTTCACCTGAGTGCTTTCCCCCCTTTGTCCACCCAGAGCCTCCAAGCCTTCTGCCAAGCCTTGAGGATGGGCAAGTGGGAGGGGGGAGTGGTTGTTTTTTTAAAGACTAGTTGCACAGCTAGAGATTTTTCTTCAAACAAAGCCCAGATGTCTTTATTTCTCACTCTAAAAGCTGAGTCAGAACAGAGGAGGTAAGAAAATTAAAGTACCCACATTTATTGAGCTCCTATTGTGTGCTGGATAAAATGTTGGGTACCACATAGGCATTACCTTGTTGGCTCTTCCCAAGAAGCCATCATTGTGCTATTCTCAAATGAGGAAGCTGAGCCCAGAGAAGTGACATAACCAGCTTATGACTGCAGTTAACAGACCTGGGACTTAAATCCATGTCTGTCTGATTCCCTTGCTCAGGCTCAATGCCTGTCCTGCCTCTAACCCTGCCCTTCCCCAGCTGCTGAGAAGAATTTCTTTTTTTTTTTTTTTTACTTTTAGCCACACTGATCCACATTCTATTGTACTAACCCCCAATTATGTAGTTTTCAGTACTTTCAAAGATGCAAGTGTCAGATCATCCACAACCATTTCCCACCAACCCAGGGAATGACCAAGCTCATCTTTTTTTTTCTTTTTATCTTCACCTGAGGACATTTCTTCATTGCTTTGAAAGAGAGAGAGAAGAGAGAAGAGAGAAGAGAGAGAGAGAGACATCAGTGCAAGAGAGAAACATTGATTGGTTGCTTCCCTTATGTGCCCTGACTGGGGATCAAACCTGCAACCTAAGTATGTGCCCTCAAGTGGGATTGAACCCATAACCCTTTGATTTACAGGTTGATGTTCCAATCAACTGAGCCATACCAGCCAGGGCTGCCAAATCAGTCTTGAAACTTTCCTGATGATTATTCATTTGGACTTGGCTGTTTATGCATTTGCACTGCCAAATGGCTTATCTGTGTGTGATAGTCTCCTGGGTAAGGGGGGGGGGAAATGGACTTTGAAGTTAGACCAATTTGGGTTATGATTTTTACCTAGTCAATTATACACATGTCCCAAAAACTCACTTTACCTCTGATAACATCAGAGTCTTTTTAGGACCATGGGATTATTATTCATGGTTCCTACTGTAGTTAAGTGTGCTTTGGCTATACCCCCTCTCCCACCCAAGACGTCCATGTGCTGATCTCCTAACTTGTGAACGGGCTATGGCACACGGCAAAAGGGACTGAACTGATGTGATTAAGGTATGGATCTGGGGATGGGAAAGTTATCCTGGATTATCCAGTTGGGTCCAATATAGTCACAAGGGTCCTTTAAGAGTGAGTCACCAACATTAGAGCCAGCGAAGGAGATGTGAAGAGAGAGGCACAGAGAGACTTAAAAATGCTGCGCTGCTGACCTTGAAGAGGGAGGAAGGGACCAGGGGCCGAGGAATACAGCTCTAGAAACTGGAAAAAGACAAGAAAATGCATTCTTCCTGAGAGCCCCCAGCGGGGACTGCCACGCTGCTGACACTTTGGTTTTGGCTCAGTGAGGCTTGTTTTTCACTTCTGACCTGCAGAACTGTAAGATCACACATTTGTGTTGGTTTATGTTACTAAGTGTGTGGTAATTTATTACAGCGACAACAGGAAACTAATACACATCCTGGCTAAATGGTAGGCTTCTTAAAAGTCTATAAGGCAGACAAACTGGAGGGTTTTTTTTAATTTTTAACTTTTATTTTAATCATTGTTCAAGTACAGTTTTCTCCCCTTTACTCCCATTCCAGCCGGCCAACCCCTCCCTCCCCACTTCCCTCCCATTACCACCCTCCCCCTAGTTTTTGACCATGTGTCTTTTAACTTTGTTCCTGCAAACCCTTCCCCTTTTCCCCTGAAACTCCCTCTTCTCTCTCCTCTGGTCACTTTCTGCCTGTCCTCTATTTCAGTGTCTTTGACTATATTTTGCTTGTTTCTTTGTTCTGTTGACAAACTGGAGTTTTAATCTCTTGCTTCTCTACTTACAAGCTCTGTGTGCCCTTGCGCCTCTTTGAGTCGTTGTTTTCTCGGGGGCAATACGGGGTCAATGAAGACTCTGTGAGAGGGTTTGTGAAGATTGTGTGTGATCATGTGCTGAGAAAACTCATGGCACAAAATAGAGGCTCAATCATGAAAGTTACTATTCTTGCTGACCTGTAGCCATGAAAGGGTGGTACAGACATTTGGGTGTGGATGGCTTTGGTGAGCTTGCGTAGTAGAGTGGAGAAAATGTAGGCTTTTATGCTGAGAGACACAGCTTTGAATGCCTCCTCTGGTGTTTGCTAACTCTGAGACCTAAACCTCTGTGAAGGATGGTGACTCTCCTGAGCATAAATTTAGGCAAGGTTGAGTGAACACACTGCAAACTCTGGCTCAAACATCCCACTCTAGCTGGAGCTCCTAGAGGGCAGGGCAGGGACTCCTGCCTTGTCCATCTCTCCATCCTTATGACCTAACACAGTATGTGGCACAGAGTAGTACATGGAGATGTTTGCTGCTGAAACTGAACTGTGATGGAAGGGAGTTTGACCTAGTATCATCAGGGTAAACCCCAGACCTCAGAGGACAATAGGACAAGGGATTAGGAAGATCCATCAGGAGGAAGAACTGGTTTCACAGGTTGGCCTGCTGGTCCATTGCAAAGGGCAGGATAGAGACCACAGTGGTTAGGCGGGACTTGACCTAATGGGTCTTCAAGTCTAGAATGAGGGTGTTGGCTTCATGCAGAGACTCAGGCTTCTGTCCTTACTTATTGCTTCTTTATGCAATGCCTATAGCTCCTCTTCTGTCGCTGCTTAATGGTGAGAAAGGAAGCTTGTCTGGGCCTTACTTCTGTTAACCCCAGGTCTCAAAATGAAGCTTCCTTGAACAAGGTTCTCTTTTGCCCAGTACCTTAGCTCAGCCCTCCCTCATACTTTCTACTGACTAGCTGGAGGATTCATAAAATGACATTGTGAGAGGCTTTGAGCTCCATCACACCTGGTGCCTGCCCTTGTATTTGAATTATTTCCACCATTATTCTGTGTTTATTGCCTTTGAGCTAATTTTGAGACTTCCAGTCATGCAGCCTCTCCCAGTCCATTTGAATTAATTTTGCGAGAAGCGTTTTTGACTTATCGTGGTCCAGATTAAGTCATCTGTGATCTTTTTATCCACTGTCTCTGTAATTCTATTGAAAAGCTATCATGTTTGTGGGCTGTGATCAGTGCTTTTTTTTTATAACCCTGGCCTTATGCAGCCTCATAACTCCTTTGTTTTCCTGGCTTGTGTCCAATTTGTTAATCCTTGTTGTAGAAGAGCAATTAAAACGGTAAGTCTCAGGCCCTGCCAGAGTGAGGCAGGTACTGGGGTCAAATCCCCGCTCAGGTGATAATCGGTGGTGGCCTTTAGACAAGTTGCTTCCTCATTTTGACACCTGGTTTCCTCGTGTGGAAAATGGGGAGAACCCAGGCCTGGCTTGCAAGGAGGTGATTGGCTGGGAGGTTCTATCTGAAAGTGCCTGTCACATACCAGCTGGCAACATGTCCTTCTTGTCTGTCAGTTCTTAAATGAAGATCCTACTTCTTGTATTTTCCTTTCTGTCTGCAAGATCAATATGACATTTGATGTTCTAAAAAATTTAAGTGTATGTCTGGCCACCGTTCCTCTGTGACTTTTTAAAAATAATGCTAACTGCTTCATTAACACCCTGGGACATGGGCTGTCTGACCTGCTGGTCCAAGTCCCCTCCCCACCCCTTCAAATTCCTAAGCTTTCCCTTAACTGCTTTCTGTCTTAGCTGTTCTGCGAGGTCTTAATTACTTCCTAATTGTCCACATTTCTTCTCTTTTCTTTCTTTCCCTTTATTTTCCCTGGCAAAAGATAGATTTTCAAAGATGGGTTCAGGATCTTTGCCACTTCTGAGTCATCATTAATTTCCTTTCTCCCTCATTACAAGGGCAGGGATATGTTCCAGTTTGCTTTCCGACTTCCCACTTGGATTCCTTCTAAGAACCTTGATCATCTCAGCATCTCTGGAATCACATTTTCCTTCCAAAGAGGCCTGTCTGAGCAGATGCTCCTAACTCTGTGAGAGCACGTTTTCACTGGTCTGTGTCTCATAGTTTGACCCCAAAGTTTCTCACTGAAGTGGGCAATAATTTACTGATGTTTCCTAAATGCAGGTCACCATGTGAGATCCCAGGGATGCAGAAATGAAGATAACTGTTCTTGGTTTGAGTGCCTCATACAGATAAACATGTGTTCAAGTCACAAATAATGACATGTGAAAGATCCCATTATTAGCTAAGAGAATGCAAGCCAGACTTAGGGAGTGTGAGCAGGTGCGGCATCAGAGAAAGCGATAGAAGTGTGGTTTTAACAAAGTTTTCTATAAGCCACAATTTCTGCATCTGCAAAATGAATGATTTTGAAGTAACTTTTTAGTTTGGACATAAAACTAGGTATGTGTTTAACTGTATAGCTTGTACTTAGTACTCAATAATTATAAATGTGCTTCCTCACTGATGGTGATAATAGTAACGATGCTGATGCTAATGACAGAAACAAAGAATGTGGATACCACCTTTTCCCACACTCTCTTTCCAGTGGCAGATCAGGAAATGCCATCATTCCCAGTGTAGAGATGAAGAGACTGTGTCTCAGAGAGATTCAGCAGTTCACCAGACATACTGCTGTAACTTAGAAGTGTTAGAACCGTGGGAATCCCATTGAAATTTTCTGGCCCCAGGTTTTCCCATCATGCTTATTTCTTCCAATGTGCTTGCAAGTAAGAACCTGCGTGATGAATATGCGAAGCATTCCTCCATGCAGCCAGCTTCAGCCAGGAGTTAGCAGGGAAGAAGTTATGAGCTGTAAAACCTCAAGATGTGGAGCACATATTAGCTAGACTATATCCTTTTAAATTATTTTTGGTACTAGGTGAAATTTATTCAGTAACTTCTGTGTGTCAGGCATCGTGCCTGTGTGCTTCACATTTATCATCTCATTTAGTTGTTACAGCCTTTGGAAGTAGATACTATTATTCTTCCCAGTTGTCAGATGAAAAGACTGAGGCCCAATGAGATGAAGTGAGTTGCCTAAATGCACATAACTAGTAAGTGGCAGCACTAGGATTTGAACAGTCCATATCCAGTAACACTCCATATCCATAGTAATTTAGTATTACTAGATTACTAAGCCTAGATTACTGTGGAAATAACCTTGAACTCTCAAATGTCCCCATGAATAGGGTCAATGTTGGCCATTGCCGTGGAAGCCTTGGTAAGACTCGCTAATGAGCACCAGTGTTTGACTGATCAGAGACTCAGAGGCTCTCCTCTTCCCTTCTTGCCCTCTGAGGGAAGAGTCTATGAGTCATGAAACAACCAAAGGACATCTGATTGAGAGAGGAGAAGCTGGGTACACAGCTCATCCACCAGGGACATAATCAGCCTTTGAGTCATTGCATTGGCTGTACGGTAATGTGCCCGCACTGGCCCTGGGGACTACAGTCTGGCCTTGTGCAGCTTCTGCATTGAGGATGCTCAACAAATATCAGTAGCTGTTTTGCCAAGTAGTTTTCAAGATTCCCTGAAAGCCCTGCTCGGCCAAGGCCACACCACCTACCTCTCGATAAGAGGAGGGAAGCTCTTTTCAGGTAAACAGTCCTATGGAAATATGACACTTTGGGGAAGGGGAGCAAGTGCAGCAGATACCCCATCTGGACACAAGAGGCCAGTCATTGGCATTCTGAGGTTTTTGGTGCCCTGGAGTGGAAGCGGGGCTTCCTTTCTCTCAGCCTCAGTTTTCTCCTTCAAAGAATAAAAAAATGAGACTAGATGACTTTGCAAGGGCCTCTGCGATGTGGGATCCTATGGTCTACTTGTGCGTTGATGTCTAGCAACAATAGTGATGAAATTTTATGAAGTGCTTTCCAGCTCCCAGACCCTGTCTAAGTGTTTTAGGTATAATGTCATCAGTCCTTGCAACAAGCCTGTGAGGTGAGATACTGACTTCATGGATCACAGAATTGGGGCTCAAGGAGGTTGTAAGTGTTGCTGAAGTTGGGATCCAAATTCTCATCATCTGGCTCCTGAGTTTACCTTTTCAACCACCATGATTCGCGCTACCTTTCAGTCAGGCTTCCTTGAAAACAGTGCCCCCCAACTCACTGTTGGCAGGTGAGAGGACACTTTTATAGGAACAGAACTATGGGAACTTAAGGCATTGCTATTTTTGTGCAAGTTTTGCTTCGATGAGGGAGGCAAGGCAGGGAGTGATACTACCATATTAAAAATACACGGCCCTTTTAGTTCCTGGGTTGGGGTGAGCTTGGATTGGAATAGACAACTTCCAGTTGTGTGTGTGTGTGTGTGTGTGTGTGTGTGGCATCCTGCTGGATTTAGTCTTGGATCCCCCTTGGGTAGCCGGGGTCATGTGACAGTCCAGGGGTATCCAACCTTTTGGTGTCTCTGGCTCACAGTGGAAGAAGAATTGTCTTGGGCCACACATTAAAAACACAAACACTAAGGAAAATGGATGAGCAAATAAAAAGATTTAAAGTACATTTATGATTTTGTGTTGGGCTGCGTTCATAGCCATTCTGGGCCACAGGTAGCCCATGGGCCATGGGTCCGACACCCCTCAGAGTTTAAGAGTTTGGTTAAGGGGATTAAAGAGACTTAGGTTCAAATGCCAGCCATTTACTAGTTGCCATGTATTGATCACATTACCTAATTATTCCCATGCAATTTCTCATTTATAACATAGGAATTTTAATAATCCCTGCTTCCAAAGTTCTTGTGCAAATCAAATGCCCGAATGTAGGTAAAGTGCTTTGTAAACACTAAAGGTTTCTTTGGATGATTGAATGTGGCCTGGAATGTAGAGAACCTTCAGTGGGTCTGTTGTTACTCATCCGTGCTTCTTTCTCTCATGGCCACTCCGATGCCTGGCCTGCAGCTCCAGAGGCTGGGCCCACAGGGGGAAACAGTGTGATTGATTTGCTTTGCATTGACTGTGCTCAATGAAAAGTTGTTTCGTTTTGGTTTTTTTTCCCCTCCTTTCCTTACTTAGTCTTGGGAATTATATTTTTCTTAGAGTGCTGTTAATGGAAAGCACTGAACCAAATTCCCTCAAATTCAATTTGGCTGCCTGAGTTGTCAGCTCTCCATCTACTACTCTCCCCAAGCTCATCCATCCCCACGCTGGAGCCTCCGCATTTGTACTCACAATCATGGGCGTCCGCCCTGGGCTGATAGAGGGGAGGGGCTGTGGAGGGAACTGGGCAATACCTCTGGGCTCAGGGCTGGCCTGCAGCTCTGGCCCTCTGCTTGTCACCTGGCTCACAATGACCCAGCAGAAATATATGCTTTCCATGCAATGAGGAGCCAGCCTGGGCCTGGGAGAGGCCAGTCGTACCCAGAGTCATAGGTTGGGCCCAGTCACTGGCACGGTAACAGCTGTGTGCTCTTGGGGAAGTCGCTTCACCTCTTAGAGTCTCCGCATCTCTGTTTCTTATTTACCAAGTGATCTCCTTGCTTCAGGAGACACGTGAGAATTCACTTGCTCACTCGTTTATTGCTTTGTTCATTCTTTTATCAAATATTCATCAAGTGCCTGTAGTGTTCCAGGTATAGTGCTAGGTAGTGGCGTTATGCCTCTGCACAGGATACATTTCCTGCCTTCAAGGAGTGTTTAGTCTATAAGGATGATAGATAATATATAGCAAAGAGGTAATTTTAAGGTTACATGAAATGTGATGTAGTGAGAATGGCTTGGGTCTTCTGGTCAGGCAGGCAGGAGCTTTAGTCCCCTCTCCACCACGTATGAGCTATGTTGTCTACGGCAGGCTATTTGATCCCTAAGAGCCTCAGTTTCCCCCGGAACAGAACAGGTGTTAGCACTTCCCTGTAGGGTTATTGTCAAGATTACAGATAATTATGTTTACTGTTCACTGAACAATGCCTGGCCCCTAAAAAGAACACAATAAATGATAGCTATTATTATTAATAATGATAATATTAATAATGAATGAGAAAGTGCTTTCTAAGCTACAAAACCCTACACAAATATAATGAATCATTATAATCAGGTTACATAGAGACTCATTTTCCAAGAGATTCCAAGAGCAATAAGGATCAGTGGTGCCTAGAAAAAATAACATTATTACCGACAAGAAGAACTGTACGTTTGAATAGCATGGTTCGCATTTTAACGAATAGCCACGGCAGGGAAGAACACTTAGAGAATGTGTTAATCTGGACTGGACTGGACTTTTGTTGGCAAGTATTATCTTGTGTCGGTTATAAGATTTTCTGTCTTCATTAACAGCACCTTAGTTTCCGCTTAAATAAATGATGATTAATATAGATTTGCTCCATTTTAGGTGACCTAAGTTCAGGCAGGATTGTTCTGTGCCGACACCTGCAATTGAGGTTAGGGGCATTTCTTAAGCCTACAAACGATTATTCTCCCTGCTGTGTTAAATGCGTAGTAATCCTAGGAGACTTGGCTGACTGTGGCTTTGTGGTAATAGGATTTTATATTTATAAACCAATGTTAAAAATGTGTTATTTTTATATGTAAGTTGTTCAGAGCAGAATTCTTAAACAACCCATGCCAATCATTATTCTGGTCCCTGGGAAACCAAAGTAGTTCTATAGATTAGTATCGACGAAAGGAGCTGCTCACCATTACCTTACAATGTGGGGCTAGGGTGCTGTCTCTGGCCTGCTTGCGTCCTTCACCCAGGGGCAGTTTGAAAGCGTGTGCTACATATGTTCATACGCTGGGGAAATTAAGAAGAGTTATGGAAAATACAGTCATATGCTTGGTCTCTCCAAACACATGGCGGTCGTTTATTCTAGATCCATGAGAAGGAGGCACCGGCTCCATAACGGAAATGATGTTTTAGAATATTTTTGGCAGTTTTCCTCACCATGGCAGTATTCCCTGAATATGGGAAAAGAGGTCATTATTTAGTATATTAGCTACCTTTAGTAGTTTTTTTTAAGCTCCTATGACTTTTGTTTTTGTTTGGTGGATTCCTCTTTAGTTTGTACTGAGTGTGAGATTCAAAATTGAGTGTGTGTGTGTGTGTGTGTGTGTGTGTCTGTATGCACACAAGTGTAGGCTTATGATGTGTTTCCCAGAATTCTAGATCAACTATTGTACTTTTCTCAGGTGGATGAAGAATAACTACATAAATATACTACTTTTTGTGGGTCTCTGATTCTTAGTGGCTGCTTAAGCCATTCCACTCCCAATGGTGAGCTACAGGAAAGTCATTTTTGATTCACCCTCACTTTTCTTGTGATCAGGTTGAGACCTGGGGTCGCTACTCTATTTTACAAGTGAGAAACTGAAGAATGACAAGTGGACGTTGTTTGTTGAAAGAATGCATCCTGCATACTCTGTAGGGGAATATCGTTCAGAATTCATCGTATGGAAATAAGGTGGCATTGCAGAGACAAACCTTGCAGGTGGAAGGGGGTTGGCATACAGTCACTCTTTCCCCCCAAGGTTTATGTCTTTACTGAACCTGAAAATAACATTGGGTGAAAGCTAGCCAAGTTCTCCATGTATGTCCAAGAGGAGCCTCAGTGATTTTATACACAACTTAGGTATCTATGTGAACTCAATCAAGTTTCAGAAAAATTGCAAGAGTTTATAAAGTATTGACCATGGCTAAGGCATGGTTTTAGACTCTGGGGAATCAGCTGTGAGCAAGCAGAAAGGACCTCAGCCTTCAGGAGTTTCCCATCTGGAAGGCAGGCAGATGTAGGAAGGGAAGTAATCCGGGTGCTCAGTGCTTATCATGAGCAGGTCCCTCTGTGGAGCTTTATATACATTCTCTCATGTATCCTTAAGACAACCCTTAGAGGATGGGGAACATGTGCCTGCCTACTTTGCAGAGAATGACTTTGAGACTTAGAGGTGTTGGGAACAGCAGAAGTTTGCAGAGTCAACAGTGCATGCCAGATCTGGCTGACTCTTGTGGCTCATGCTCAGAACTATCCCTGTGCTTCCTCTTCTATCACTTGATCAATGAGCCTCAAGCTCCTCATCTGTGAAATGGCGCTGCTTCATCCAAAGCGCTGTTACAGGACATTGCTAGAGAAGCTTGCACAACAGTATAACATTTTTATTGTGTCTTGCTGTGTTTATCGTTGTTGCTCCAAAACAGCACCCGAAATGGAGAAGTAGTGAAGTCCACAGAAGACTGAGCCTCCATTCTGCTCTGCAGGCATCCCTGCTAACTAATTAAAGAAATCACTGAAGAAGATGAAGTCCATACTATCTGTGGTTCAGAGCAGGTGTTCTCAGGAACTGGGGCTGCTGGAGCAGGGAGGAAAGTGGGTGGTTGCAGCTGCTATGGGAAGTTCAGACACCAAGACCAAGGTCATAAGGAGTCTAATCTATAAGACACAGGGAAAAATTGGGCCCACTTGTTACAATAAGGGCTGATTCTTGTGTTATGGGGAGAGTCGGGGAGAGGAGAAAAATTCTTATGGGATGATCACAAGCAAGGTGTGAAAAGACCTAAAATTTTATCCCAGCTCTATATCTTACCTAGTTAGGTAACCTTGGCCAAGTCTTATTACTGTTTGGGACCCCAGTTTTCTCATCATTAAAATAGGGAACACAGTCTCTGCTATGCTTCCCACACAGTGTTCATGAGAGCATCAGAAGAGAGAATAGAATTGAAAACAGTCTGTAAATTGGCAACTGCTCCATACATGTTATTTTTATTATTAATATCATTAATATTTATCAACTGATCAATGACATCATCAGTATTATAATTGTATGCATTCATGGGAATACTCATGGAGTTGGCTAGGTTGAGTCCTGGAAGTCATCATTTTTGGAAAATGAAATGTATTCATTTCTTAAGTAAACATGCAGTAAGCACCTTCAGTATGTGAAGGACTGTACTAGATTTTACAAGATGAGTAAGACAAGGCCTCTGCCCTCAAGGAGTTTACCAGGGAAAATGAGCAGAGGCCTTGGGTAACTGTACAAGAAGGCTAAGTCATGCAACGTGTTGGGAGCGCCGAGCAAACAGAATGCTGTGTTAACCTGTCACATTCTGCCAAGGTGAACCGACTGCCTAGGAAGTGTTGGGATAGAGCTCAGGGAGTATCACCTGCAGCAGGAAGAGGAGTGCCGCCTGGGACACCTGCCCTCTCCCAGGCCAGTCCTTCCCACTGATGTGTCCAAGCTGTCTATGTTCTCTGCTGCCTTCAGACACTCAGGCTCCCCATCACCAGAGCACGCAAGCTCTCCGGAGAGGGTCTGCTCACCAAACTGCAGCACTGTTTTGTCAAATCTTTCTGATTTCCCTCCTTTCTGGCTGCCTGCTGGGGTGTCCTTCCTGGCCTACTTATCACTGGGTGGCTGAAGTTGCAAGGGAAGTTTTATATGCTACTTGTGGGCCAGAACACTTACCTGTCAGGGGAAGATTTCCCAGAGTTCTTTCCTTCTGTCTCACCTGAAGATTGGCAACATTTCTGGTGGTGGCCCCATCTGCCTGGGTCATTGGGAGACTATGGTGAGTAAGCGTCCCTCTCCCAGCCTGGGATGAACATATGGCGTGTGTGAAACATACACCATTATCCTCTAAGCCCCTGAGGAGTGGAAGTTATTACAGAGGCATACTCTTAATGTTGACTGGTGTAGGAGCGATGCTGTGACAGATGTGGGCAGAATAGAGAAATGCCTGTTTCTTACTTATTGTGCCTCGTTGTAAGGTTCTCAATGATGCAGTATTTGGGGGCTCAGAGTTCCTGATATCCCTGCGACCCAAGAGTGAGCCCAGCTACGTTTGTATGTCTAGGATGCTTGTCTTGGGCTTACGCAACTAGCATCTTTTCTTCTTTGAAGAGACCAAGAACTTCATTCCCTGAGGCATAACTGCCTCTTGTTCTGCAACCACGTTTTATACTCCATCCCCCAGCTGTTTATCTACCTCTGTAGTCTTTCTTGAGGTACCTCATCAACAGTGTTTGGGAAAACTAAGTAAATCATGCCTGCCTTTTATTCCATACTTGATTAAACTTGTCAGAGAATTCAGGCAAGTTTGAAAGGCTCATATTTTTCTCTGCTCACAGAAAGGACCCACCTGGCGTGCTTCTTGTTTTAACCTTCCATCTGTGATACCAAATGGAAATCAGCAGACTATGGCCCGTGGCCTGCAAAACAAGCCCTGGTGTTCTGAGAGGGGGTCTTCATTGTGTTGATACCCAGAGGGAGCCATTAATCAGGTTGGGTCCTTGGGCAAGTCATTACCTCCCTGGCCCCACCTTGATTTTCTAAGTTATCAGCAGAGGGCTGGACCACATCAATTTACTTTTCTGAAAATGTGTATTCTGTGTCTGGCCTATCACAGGTACTATGGAGGCTTAAAGGGGAGACATATATGGATCATGCCTTCAATCACATGGTTCCTAGGCTAGTGGAGATGGACAGGTAAGATGAGATATGAGTTATTATGAATGAATCAGAAAGTGTTAACTCAGGATCCATTACCAACTGTAATGCTGCTAATGGCTTTTATCCATGTTTAAGCAAGTAAATATACAACAGAACAGCCCACATTTTGTATACAGGGAAACTGAGATTATATAAGAAAACAATCCTAGTGGCTGAGGGGAAAAAGTATACTCATGAACTTGGGCAAGGCACAGGTGCTTTAAGGAAGGACAGATGGCTGATGATGTACAAGGTCTTTAAGGCCTGGATTCACCCTACCTGTCCCACGTCTCCACGTTATGTCCCCAGCACTGTTAACAGATCCTATTTAAGTAGCTCTGCTCCCTTTTCACTCCTCCTCATATCCATATGTTCAAATGCTACCCACACTTGCAAGCTGGGGTGCCTGGTACCAGTGACCTTTCCTGCCAGCTTCCCACAGAGCCCCCACCCCAGTTTAGGTTCAGCTGGTCTTCATTAAAAGTTCCTGTGTCACACACCTATACTGGGCATTTCCACATGTGCATCTTGTTTTGTCCTGATGGCGATTCCTTGAGAAAATAATGGCCTCTTCTTTAAAGCGGAGGAAACCGAGTCCCAGAGCGAATGGAACAAATGGCTGCAGGTCATCCTGATTCTCATGGGGGCAGAACATCAACTTGGCTCTGCAAGACCCAAGCTGGTGAGTGCCTGGCTGGCTATGCCTGACTGTCTCCCACTTTGGCTGCAGCCCCTTTCTTTCTCAAAATAAAAAGGAAAGGCCCAAAATTATATGTCTTCCATTTCCTGGGGGTCACTGAGGTACATCCAGAGGGAAGCTGCATCTTTTACCTTTTCATGAATGCTAAGCTTTATGCTTTTTTTCCCCCTTCTTTTTAGCATCTCCCTTCCTCCTGCAGCCTGATCTGGTACAACATTTTCCTTGGGTAGCACACTGAAGCCAAATCCCTGATGGGGGTCACCGGCACGGCGGCCCCCATTTATCTCCAGGCCCCTGGGATTGAGAATTTATTTGTGATCTCAGGCCTGGGCAGGATTTAGAATAATTCAGGGATTTAAGTCCTGAGGATATGAGAAATAAATAATGTCAGCCATTCTGCAGAAAGGGTATAATGTGGAAGAAAAAATAAAAACTGTGATTATATTAGAAGTAAAGAATAAATCCTGGAAATTGTTAAGTCTCCCTGGAGCGTAGACTTTTCAGATTACAACGTGTGTATGTGATGATCTGATGAAACCTCCTCATCTGACAGGTGAGAAGAATGGGGCCAGGGAGGGCAGGGACTTGTCCATTGTCACACGGGGGACCGCCTAACAGCCAAGCCTTGTTATCATGTTGGCTGCTCAGTTTGGTGTCCCCTGCACATGCGCGCTATGGATACAGGGTCATGGAATTGGAAAGAAACTTCAAGTGATTCTGCCTAAACTCTAGAGCTCATACGACACTGTGCTGGAATGACTGCTGAAATCTCTCTCCATTAGAGACTAGCAGCACCTCCAGGGCAGGAGTCATGTCTTACACATCTCTCTGTCTCCAGCATGCTTGCTCTTTCCTTTCTCTGGTATCGTTGCCACTCTTCTTTCACTGGCTATCTTCTTCTGTTAATCCTTACGTTCTAACATGATGTAGTATTTCAAATATGAGATCCTCTCTTACTACCAGCCAGGTCAGACACCCCGCTGTATATTCCCTTATTCCCTAGATTGTTTCCTGATTTCCACATTACACTTTGTTGTCATTACCCGTTTAATTATCTGTCTTACTAGCTAGATTGTAAACTCTGTGAGAACAGGGATTGTGGTTTTCTCATTTGTTCTTAGTGGTGTTTGGCTTTTTTTTCCAGTAAGCATGCTTAGCACAGGGCCAAACATACTCAGTAATTGTTTGATAGATACACAAAGTGAAACCAACATGATCCTAACATCAGAGTATAATCCAAGGATCTCTGAGCTCTGGACAGCTGCCCATAGGACCTGGGAGTCAGAGAGTCATTAAGACATTCATTGATTTCTTCTACTTCATGTTTAGCAACCAGTCAAAGCCTACGGGTTTTGCATTTGCTTTTGCTTTTCATTCCGTGGTTTATTCCTGTTGAGAAAAGCTGCTGCCTACTGTTATTTGACTTAACTCCTACCTCTTCATTTCATTCTTCATTGAGTTGCTCTTTGGTTTTGTATAGTCATTCAAATCTCTCCTTTCCTGACTTTCAGGGAAACCAAGGCCCAGAGAAATGAAGTCAGTTTTACAGGCTCACACCAAGACAGAGTGGCCAGGCAGAATCAGGTCTGGAACACCTAACCTCACTCCTTTCCCCTGCCTTGCCCTGTTTAACATCTAAATTTCCTGTATTCTTTTTTCAACTTCTATTATAATTGGAGAACAGCCCAAATCTGTATGGTAAGTAATACTGGAAGTTCCTGTTAAATATTCATGTAAAAACTTCACAAATACCGACTATGTCCTGACACTGTGCTGGCTGCTGACCAACTCCCATACTCCAGCAGGGACCCGTGGTCTTTAAGAACCATGTGATTGCACAGAGTTAAGGCATAGATGCGAGGCACAGACGCTAATTCTTTGTATAGTATTTTGATGGCACTCTCTCTATGTATCTAGGTGGTTATATAGAAGGTGATTAACAATATCTTTTAATTCTGATTTGAATGACTAAAACTTTTATCCCAGAATACAACAGACAAATCTTGAAGAAGGTGTTTGCCATTCTTGAGCCAAAGAAAGGGAGGGAATATCAAGTTTGTTACTCTCCTTAATAGGTCAGTTATTCTCATTAATAATAATAATAGTTTCTTGCACTTGTATTGATTTCATTGCTTGCAATCATTTCTTTGCTTTACTTGATCCTCAAAATACAACATTAAGGTTTAAGCATCTTCTTTCCATTTTAAAGATGGGAAATCTGAGGTTCAGAGGTGTGAAAGGACTTGCCCAAGGCACAACGGTAGGGAGGGGAAGAACTGGAATGATAACCAAGGAGTCCAGGGTATGAGATTAATCATCTTACATTAGCCAGTGTTTGTTATGAATTGACACTGTGTGTTGCACAGGACAAAAAGGGCTCTGAGAAACATCAGGATCCAACCAGGGTTATTCATAGAGTAATTATATTTGGGTCAAATTCGTACTATGCTTAACTTGCCCCCAGTTCACATGTGATGGAGACTGACATTCCAGGAGAGGAGTAATGGAAGCTCAGTTGGTCTGGGCAGGTTCTTAGAGAAAGGTTGGATTTATGAAGGGAAGTTTTGAAGAATGGGTAGAACTTCCACACATAGACAGGGAGAGGTATGATAGGATGAGGGAAGCAGAGGGAAGAGAGGTTTGAAGAGTTTGGGGGGAAGCTATTGAACTGTTGGATGTGACTAGAGGAGATTACATTTCTCCAGCAACCCCATGAGCTTTCTTCATTTCCCTGCTCTTGGGAATACTAGAGAACAGATGCTGAGAAAGTCACTTTCAGGCACTGCCTGTTGTAAATTGCACAATAATTTCCATACTTCATATCAGTTCCACAAGAGACTGGTGGTCTTCAAGTTTGTTATTAGAAGTGGTACCCAGGGTGATGTAAAAATGATTGCTCCCAGTTTAATGTTGGCTCCTTTGTCATTCAAATAATTGGGTTGGAAATGGGATTTCTCATCAGCTGTCATGCCCAGAATCAGAGCTCACAACTCCAGAACTGAGGTATTTGTAACGTGAGGGTTCATGCAGGGAATGTGACCACACCCCACCCCTTTACTGTAGCCTGATTTGCTCTGTGGCTCTGTGTGCATGTCTGTGCTACCTAACCTTTCTGACCTTTACTTTCCCTCTGCAGATTCTTAGAAATCATGCTGCCCATGCAGAAGCAAATAGGTACATCCTGGGTTTGAGGCACACTAGAAGAAGGTGGCTTCTTAGACACCAAACATGATAGGCCCTCCTTACAATACAGATTTTACTATATGGAGATTTTTGATGGGACTGTCCACACTATTCTACATGTTTGGTATCAAAGTGTCCTTCACATTTACAGATGCCACTAACTCTTCCTTTTTATAGACAGGAAACTAGGGCCAGAAAGAAGTGACTTGCCCAGGCCAGTGAAATGCTGGGCTGAATTTACTGCAGTCTGTTGCTGCTCACTGCCATTTTCATCCCTCAGGATGTTACCTAAGTGCCCAAACTTCCTCATGGATCCCATTACAGGGAAATCCTCACAATGGTGCCAGCACGTTCACTCTTAGAATGCAAAATTAAAGACTCCAGCTGGACTGGGCAGGGTGTGGGTTAGGCGTAAAAAGGCCTGCCTAACCAGAGATCAGATATTGATTGCAATCTCAAGGGCACCATTATGTCTCAAGGCCCCGTAATAAGTGTGATTTTTAAAATGGAGAAAATGATGAAGCTAAAGGTGACTTTAATTTAGTTTTGGCAGCTGTGCATAGCCAAAGGGCAAATGCCCCCATGCACCCAGGAGCTTATTTCTAACTCTGTCCTTGATAATTCCATGCAGGAGTTCATCAGAACATAGCTGAAAATACTCTTCCCCAGTTTCACTAATCCTCATTTGCTCATTTCAGCTCCAGATTCAAAGGCCAGGGTGTGATAATAATAAAGTCAGCATCGAGGCCAACTTTAACACTTTTGCATTTTGGGGTCATTCCTCCATAACATTTAAAAAATTATTTTATTTCATTATTTACTCTAAAACCATTTAGTAATTGTGTTGGAATATAATTATTTTAGTAATATAGACTGAAACACTTTCTTTGACCTAAACATAAAGTTATTTTGGCTACCACTTTTTAGGAAAATGCAAACATTTACATTGGCCCCTGAAACTGCTGTGGGCCCTGGACGCAGTGCCTGATGGGTAGGTCAGCTCTGCCAGAATGCGCCTCATATTCAGTTTTAGTGCTTTGCTTGAAAGAGGGTTACAGGTTCTACCTCTGCGTTGCTCATGTTTCTCACATTCTCAGTGTGAAATCTAAAGAACTTTGCCTTTTTTTTTAAATAGTCAGAAAGTGTGGACTTTATTTGGATTCTGATTCAAACAAACTGTCAAAGAGAAATATGACATTTATGAAAATTTACAATTTTGATTTACTGATTAGGTATTTAAAAATAGTAAGACTCGAATTTTTTTTGCAATAATAATATTATCATTAGGCTTTTAAAACTTTTTTATTTTTTTAAAAATTTTCTATTTTTTACATTATAGTCAACATTAAAAATTATTTTGTATAGCCTAGTGGTTAGACAATTATATACCTTACAAAGTGATCCCCCCAATATTTCTAGTACCCAGCTGGCACAGTACATAGTTATTATAATACCATTTACTTTATTTCCTATGCTGTACTTTATATCCATGTGGCTGGAACTTGGTCTGGTTTTAATGGCCAGCCCTGTTACTTGCAGTAAATCATTTCACCTCTTATAACCTCAGTCAGTTTCATCATATCAAACAAGGGATAATGATCTCAACCATGTGGTGTACATGTGATAGCCCATGTGTGTAACCAGGCAAATGGAGCTTGGCCATGTGGCACCTTGACACATGACCCAACAATTAGTGTTGAAGGAAAGAGGTTTTTATTAACATGGTTCCAACCTTGGGAGGGGGCTGAGGCACTCCTGCTCGGAGCCCTCTGCTTCCATGAGAACCAGCACTTCCCCAGCTCCCCAAAAGGCTGCAAGCCAAAACCATGCCCAGAAGTTCCCCAGGTCCTCATCTGTGCTTATGCCAGCTGTGCAAGCAGATCTCCATCCTCTCTGGAATGTGCACTGTGGGTTTCGGAGTCTCCATCCTCTCACAGCAGCTCTCTCCTTCGGGATCTGGGGTACGTTGTCCTCAGCCTCCATGTAGTGGTTCAGGGAAACATGTGCCACCTTACCTTGGATCATGATGGGGTCCAGGGAGACACAGTCCCAAGAGAGCTACCTCTCCGTACGTACATCCTTCAGAGAAGTAGAAAGCTGTGGCTCAGCATTCCTGCTCACAGTTCAGCTTCAAGCATGCCTCATGACTCTGTGCTTGGTAAGGCAGGTCCCTGCGGCTCCATCAGCTCTGCCATGGTCTTCCCTAGCCTGACCTTCTCCCCCTCCAGACTTTGTGGTGCCCTCTCATGTCTCTCCCACTCACTCCAGACCTCTTCTCTTTGTGGTAGACTCTGTCCTACTCCCTTTCAGCCCACCCCATTTAAATGCTCAGCCCAGAATTGCCTATGTGATCTCCTATCCAGCCCCTCCTATGGTGTGTTAGCATCCACCATTTTTGCCAGTTGCCCAGTATCTTTTACCTTCTTTTGGCTGCTGCCATCTTTAGTCAGGTCAAGAGACCTGACACTGGGAAGTGACACAGGGACATCTGAGGTAGGCATCAGCCTCCCCTGGCTATGTCAGGAGTCACTATATGTTCTTAAAGTCACCTATACCTTTTGCCCTGGGCAGTATCCTCTTCTCTTAAGGAAAGGCACAGCTATTAACTTGCCATTTTCATGCAAAGTATGTTAAACATGTATCATCCACTTTCCTCTTCCCCCAGTCAAGGGTTGTGGGGAATACACTCTGCTGTTTTCAGGGGATCCCTGCTCTGTGCCAAATTATATGTGAAAGATTTCATCAGAATCTTTCTTGGAAAATCGAACTCATTTCAGTATTTTCAGATTTTGACTTTATTTTGGAGACTCTTGCTTTGGATTACAGTGTTCGTTAGCAAGTCAGGCCGATTTGGAATTCTTATTTTGGCTCTAACTCTATACCTTTTAACTTTGAGATGACATTTCCTCTCTACCAACCTAGAAGTTTGCATCAGTAAAGTGGGGGTTATAGCACTGGTTTTACTGGGGGATGGGGAAGGATCTAGTGAGAATATAAGTTATAACACTTTGTAAGCACTTGCACAGTCTGCAGTTATTAAGACTTGTTCCCTTTACTCCTCTGTCCCCTGCCCCCAGAGCAAGCTGCAACCTTCTCTGGCTTTGGGGCAGGGAGCATTTTTCATTAGCAGTGCTGTGAATGGACAAGTGTATAATCTACCACTTTAGCTATAGCCTGATGCCGAGCCGCTCCCGTGTCCTGCAGCCTCTCCCTCAGCAGCAGGCAAGCCTCTGCTCCCAACTTCTAATTTCAGCTGCTCAGAGGTAGCCAGAGGAAGTTTGATTGCCGACAGGCTCTGGCATCACAGCAAGATCCAATCAACTCTCTTTCAGTGCAAGAATTCCCCTCAGATTGTAATCAGGGTCCATTCTCTTACTTCCCATCCGCTCTGGTCCTCAGGAATGGGGACAGCTTGTTCTGCTTCTCAGCCACAGCTGTCACACCCTGTGCCTCTCCCAGGAGCCAGGCAGCTTGGCATCTGGTCAGCCCCTTGCTCACCATGTTACATATGGTGGGCCAGGTTCTCTCTCTAAACCCCGTTGCCCATATAGAGGTGTGTATTACTCAACATGTAACATGGCTGAAAAAAATAAGGTAAGAAAGCATGCTTGAAAAACAATTGGTAAATGAACTGTTGTCATCATACTCAGAAGCCATTATTTTTGTGTGCACTTGCAACAACTTCTTCAGCTCAAAACTCTGCTTGTGGAGCAGAATTGCGTCTACCATGAAGAAGTGGAGCAGTGTGTTTGTGCAAGGATACCTGAATTTCTCTCATTCATTCATTCATTCATTCTTGCAACAAATACTGAATTTGTTGATCTCTCATTCTGTGTCAGGAACTGTCCTACATAAACTATATTTCTTTTATCTACTAGAGTCTGGAGATAAAAGAAATATAGTTCCTTTACAAATAATTATTAAACACCCACCTGGACCCTGGAGGATAGACTAATTAATCCACAAATATATATTAGGAGGTTTAGATATGAAAGGAACCATGGATAGAACTGTGGGGGAACAGGACAAAGAGCTTAAAGCCTAAAAGAGGAGATAAAAAAATAAACAAATAGTTTCATACATAATTATTTAGACACAGTTAAAAAATGCCTTGAAGGGAAAAGCATCGAGTATTTTGAAAATTTACAACTGGGCATGTATGTGACTCTGGGGAATCAAGGAAGCCTCCCTTCCATAAGCTAGAGGTGGAGTTTTCGTTTGTTGGGGAGTGGGCTCTGGCAGGGAGGAGAGAGGCTTGAAGGCTCGAAGCAGGGGGGAGCTCCACGTGTTCCAGGATGCTGAGAAGGCCGCTGTGGCTGGAGAGAGGGAGGAACCACGGGGCCCTGGAGAGATTGCCTGGGGCCAGATGATAGGAGATCTGGTGGGGAGGAGTTAAGAGCTGCCCTGGAGCGCCCCAGAGATTGTTAGAAGAGAGGTCAGTAACAAAACAACATAAAAGCCGCAATATTTATTCAGTGCATGGGCAGTCAAAGGAGGGAGTTGTAATTTCAGGGTTTTGTTTTGTTTTTGGTTTTGTTTTTTTTTGGCTTTAGGAAAGTATTCTAAAAAGGGAGTTCCAGTTTTAAAAAATATGAGGAAGTCTGCCAAACAGCTCTAGCAGAAAGGTGAGGAGCACCCAACTGAAAGGGTACACGCAGCCCATGCCAGGTCTGTGGAGAGACATTGCTGGTGGGTTTAGGGAGCTGGCACGTGGCTTGAGTGGGGCAAGGGGGACCATGAGAAAGCAACCAGAGGAGAGGCAGGTGCCAGGTGAGCGTTTCATGGGATGCTGACTTTTAGTGGGGTTTTACCATGTGGGTTTTTGTTTTTAATTGATTTTGTTTTTTAGGTCAGTTTTAGGATCATAGTAAAATTGAGTAGAAAGTACAGGGAGTTTCCCTGTACCCCCTGCTCCCCACCCCCAGGCTTCCTCGCTGTGAACACCCCACACCAGAGTGGTACCTTTACAGTGGAGGGCCCTACACTAACACTTGGTTATCACCCAAAGTCCATAATTGATACTAGAATTCACTTTTGGTGTTGCATACTCTATGGGTGTGGACAGCTAATAATGACATTTATCTGCCTTTATTATTCATGCAGAACAGTTTCACTGCCCTGGAAATCCTCTGTGTTTCTCCTGTTTACCCCCTCCTTTCCCCTACCCCTTGGCCAACCACTGATCTTTGCACCAACTCTGTAGTTTTGCTTTTTTCAAAATGTCACATAAATGGAATCATGTATTATGTAGCCTTTTCAGATTGGTTTCTTTCACTTAGTGTATGCATTTAACGTTCCTATGTAGTGTCGTGTTCGTAAAGTGGATGATGACATGGTCAGTTCTGCTATGATCAAGGCTACTCTTCATGATGGGTGGTTTGGAGGCAGAGGTGAAACGAAATCGAGGAGCCAGGTTGGCGGAAGTGCTGGCCATCCCTGGAGCTTTGGGTCCACATTTTTTAAATCTTTTCCACTGCCAGGTTATCATCGTTTTGTTATAATGTCTCCTTAGGCATCTGTGCTTCACTTGATATGTGGCATTTGACAAGTGACCCTTATTTAAATATAGATTAATTAAATTTAAATTTTAGTTGCTCAGGCACAGAAGCTACATTGCAAGTGCTCAGTAGCTGCCTTATTGGACTGTGCAGACGTGGAGCCTTTCTGTCACAGCGGAAGTCTCTACCGGCCGGGTCAGACTAAGTCTTGGAGGACCTCTTTATGGCTTGCTAGAAAGTTTAAACTTAGGAGTCAGAAATAGTCTTTAAGTTGTCAAAATATGTATTGTGATGTGATTTTTTTATTGTGGTAATATATATCTATAGCATTTGCCATTTTAACTCTTTTCCAGTGTAAAATTCAGTGGTATTAATTACATTCAGTGTCGTGCAATCACTACCATAAGTGGTTCCAGGACTGCCAGTTCCATACACACACACCCCCAACCTTTTATATTCTCAGTCTACTTTCTGTCTCTGTGAATTTGCCTATTCTAGATATTTCACGTAAGTACAGTTTACTATCTTTTTGTGTACAGCATAATGTCTTCACACTTCATCCATGATGTATCACACTTCATCCATGATTTATTCCTTTTTTATAGCTGAATTATATTCCACTATATGGATATGCTGCAGTTTTGTTGATTCATTCACCTGTTGGTGGACATTTTAATTGTTTTCTACCTTTTGGCTTAGTGATACAACTTTGGATAATCTATTACTGTAATGTTCTCATGCTTCATGCCAATGAAATGGGTATATTAATCCTTAAATCCTAGGGTTATTGTGAGGTTTAGAAGACACACCAAACATAAAGCACTGGAGATAAAGTTCCCAGTTTTCAGCTGTTAACTTTCCTCCCTCTTTTCATCTAGTCCTTCCCTGTCACTCCTTTGGTGCCTGGACCCTGTGTACTAGAAGCTCAATAACAGTGTGCCCATGTTGATTCTCTCAGGGTCCATTAGCTCAGCTTTGATTCTTGGGCTGTGGAATATTTAATTTGACCTCTGCATGTTTAATGTGTAGGAGGTTTCAGGTTGGTGGAGATAATACCTCTCAAGTGTCACAAGTCCGGGGATGCAGATGATGACCCGTGTTCCTCATTAAACTAATAATCCCTCTCAGGGGAAGTGTGGTGAAAATCAGCACTTGACATTTAAAGGTAGATGAAGTCACAAGGAGATTATGACTTGGCCTTGAAGAACATTTCTTGGACCCGATTAGAAAATCACATGAGACAGTAATTGTTTTCTGGGGTCAGACCCCGTGTTCTCTCCAGCCCAGAGCTGGAGGCACAGACTCTGAGTTCCAAGCGATTGTTTCTCTCTGATGGAGGTACATTAGGAAGTCCAGGATTCTTCTCCAAATGGACTCAGATGATAGGATATTCTTACATTCAATTCAATTAAAATGATATTAAGCAGTGTCTTACTTGAGATCCTTTTACCCATATCCTAGAGGCCTAGACAATGAAGACTTTTCATTATCTCATGTGACAAAAAGTTTGGAGGTAGGTGACCTTTCGGCTTGAGGCATCACCGCTGAGGGTTTGCACATCTGGTTGTCTTGGCCTTCTCCTTGAGGGTCCAAGGTGGCTATTGTACCCCAAGATTCATGAACTAACACAGCATCTAAAGCAGGGATGAAGGGGCGGGCAGCAAGCAGAAAACAGAACTCTCCTTGGGGGCTTTTTCCTTTATTAGACAAGAAGTCTTTTCTGGAAGTAGCTTCAAAGATTTCACTTTATGACTCATGAGACATGAGTGAGTCACATGGTCTCCTCTATGTGCAGTGGAGTCTGGGGAAGTGAGCTTTTCATCCTTTAGATGGAGCATTAGATAAGGAAGATGTGGATAGAGAATGAGCATTACACAGCCAGTCAACATTATTTACCTGAACACCTGTGTTGCTAGGTGTGAAAAAAACATAGACACTGAGAAGGTATGGTCCCTGCCCTCAGGGAGACATGCATTCTCTCAGCAAATCAGAAACTGTAAAAATGGAGTAAGTCCTAAAAAAAGGTGCATGAGAAAGCTGGGCTGTAGAAAATTGAAGGGAGGAATGATTCACACTGTCCCTGTAGTCCTGGGATTTTTCATGGAGGCAGTGGCCAGGGGAATAGTGAAGGATGTGGGCTCAAGTCAAGGCAGTACAGGCTGAGAGAACAGCATACACAAAAGCGCAGAGTTGGAAATTCAGGTATTTGTTTAAGGTGTAGGTGTGGAATATCTTTGGTAAAATGCAATAAGGAGGGAAGTGAGATATAAAGGTAGTTTATTGCCTTGAGTGCCAGGGGTAGGTGTTTGGACTATATTGAAGACAATGGGTAGATAGATAATAAGGCTTTTGAGTTGGGGTGGCCATGCTCTGTTCCCCCACATCCTGCTAGTTCTTTATGTCTGGTGACAGATGTGCCATCATGGATCAATCATATGCTTCTGCAACTCTATTTCATAGTTGCACCCAGCGGCCCGCATCTTTCCCCAAATTCTCTGAGTAGTAGTGCAGACATTGGGTGTGCAAGCCGAGCTTCCATCTTTATGACTCTCGTGCTTTCAAGTCAACAACATGAAAAGCAGCTTCCCTTACTCCCGCTCAACAGAGAAGCCATGTCAGTACAGGGCTGCCCAGGGGTTTCCCTGTGAGTTTACTGCTGCTTTCCCCACTTGGCTGCCCAGTACTAAACATGACTTGCTACTGGTCTGTGCCAGCTCATCTGCCTTGGAGTCATTTTGGTCATATCTGACAGTCTTTCTCTGCTCTAAATCCTTCATTGACTTACTAACATTCTTCACCTAACCCAGAAGAGTCTTTCTGCGGTTGTTTGTGCTTCCCAGCCCCACACCCCTCCGCCCAGGGTGCTCTCCTACCGCAGGAAGGACACGGAGGGCCCTGAACACATTCTCTGTCTCTCTGCGCATGTGTCCCTCTGACCACAGCGTCTTTCTCTGGTGTTTATTTTCCTCTCCCCCGAACTGCTTCATAGGAGTAGTTAATCTCTTAGAACCCCTCCTAAGCACCGTCTTTTTTTTTCTTAGACTTTTCTATTTTGAAACGGTTTTAGGTTTATAGTCAGTTGGCACAGATAGTACAGATATTTTCTATATATCCTTGACCCAGCACGTCTAATATTACACTTTACATTGCGATGGTATGTTTGTCAGAACTAAGCAATCGACATTTGTACATTGCTATTAACTAAACTATAGGCTTATCATCCCAGTACCCAATCCATGTTGCTTTTCGTGATGATGTTTCCTTGGTTTCCTCCAATAGGTGACAGTTTCTTTCCTTCCTTCCTCCCTGCCTCTCCCTCCCTCCCTTCCTTCCTTTCTCCTCCCTTCCATTCTAATTCTTCCTTTTTTTGTTTTTTGATGACCTTCACAGTTGAGAAAAGCACTGGTCAGTTGTTATAGAATGTCCCTCGGCTTGGGTTTGGGTATTGTTTTCTCACGATTAAAGAGGCTTTCTAGGTTTTGGGGGAATGCACTGCAGAAGTGAAGGGCCTGTGTCAACAGGTCATATGGAGAGTGTGTGATATCAATGTGATGTTAACCCTGACCACTTGGTGAAGGTCTCCCAGGTTTCTCCACTGCAAAGTTATTCATTTTCCCTTCCTTTACTCTATTAGAATCAAGCCACTAAATTCAGTCTACACTGGACAGGAGAATCAAGCTCCACCTCCTGGAGAGAGGAGTTACCTTTTTAGAGCCTTCCTAGGCTCTTGAGAGCTAGTGAGCTCTTTCCTTTCAGTGGCTGTTAGACATTCACCTGTCTGTCCTCCCCCCACTAAATAGTGGACTCCCAAAGGCAGGGGAGGACTAAGTCTTTGGCAACCCCCTCAGCCTTCAGTCTGCTCTGCTTTGGAGCTTACCTTTTAGGTTTGAGGACAGAAGATAAAATCCTTTTTGACCTGGGCGCCTGATGATCAATGGGCTTCCCGGCATGCTTCACTGCCCCGCCTAACTCTCACTATGGCACCAGTTGCCACTCGATAAATCCATAAAGAGACGACTCAATTGTTTTGACTTTCATCCACCTTTTCCAGTGATACTTCTTTTCCAAGCTAATGGATCAGAGGGAAGGGAGGCACACAGTTAGATGCTACACAGACTTTCTTTTTGGGCAAAGACAAATGCTTCTGTGTGCTGACAGGATAATAGAACATGAATTAAGAGATCAGTTATTAATGAGATACTCCAACCTAATGTAGCAATGAAGCCCTTGGCTTTACGTAAAGTGTTTGGCACTTGTTAAATAATGGCTGAGATGTCTTCTTGCGTCTCTTTTTCCCACAGTAGAGTAAACCTGGAACAATCTAAACCAGAGTTTTTCAAGCTTTGATTCAGAATAAGTATAGAAAAATGGCTATCCAAACCCAAACAAATGCATATACAGACACATTAGAGATTCATACTGTAAATCAGCATTTTAAGTGACTAGACTCTGAGCAGCTTTACAGTCAATAGACCCATTTTTCTTTGCTTATTTGAACATTTCCTAAATTTATTTGACCGTAGAATATCCTATTTCCTATTAATGTCTTATGAATACAGGGTTCCTTGGAACGCATTTTCAGAAAAATGCCTGTTGCTAACACTGCCCAACACCTCCTGGATCATGTCTATGCACACTGAGAGTGGCGAATTGAAATAACAATCTGTGGAGTTATAAGGGAGATACAGCCAATATTTTGTTTTTGTCCTCAGTTGTCTTGCTTCTTTAGCTAGAGTAGTAAATTTTAGGTCAAGATACCTGGAAAATTGCCTTTGGCCAAGTTGCTTTATCCTCTCCACCCTGGCAGCTGGGTTAGCCTGAGCTTCAGGCCCAGACTGAGCAGGCCTCCCCAGTTACCTACCTACTTACTTACTTCTACATCGATTACACTCCTTTCTGACTTTAAGCTTAGTGTTGTGTTGGCTGAAAACATTAAAAATAATGAGAATGTAAATAAGTTAACTGCAATCTTTTGATCTGGTAATAGACTCTCCGATTTGCATTTTTTGTTGTTCCAGATTCCAGCTAAGCAGCAGGACAGGGCTCTGGAATCTAAATTAATATGCCACATTAGTCTTCAGGAAGCTGGACAAGTAACACCCAGGTCCCCGGGCCTTCGCTGTCCTTTAGCACATGTGCCCTTGTCATCCGGTGCTGAGGGCTTTGCTCCAGAGGTGTGAAGTCGGGGGCACCTTTTGCTCCCTTTTAGCACTTCACAGCTTCTCTGCTCTCGAGAGCCTACTTCTCTGTGTGGTATAGCCACTATCTTCTCACTTTTTATTTATGGCCTGGTTTTTTTTTGTCTCTAAAAACACATATGTATTTGCGTATAAAGAACAGAGAGTTGAGTGTAATGGGAAAAGGGAATTACACTAGATGAAGCAGAAGACCCTACTAACTAGCTGTATGATTCTGAAGGGGATTGTTAACCTCTCTGAGCCACGGTCTTCTCATTGGTACAAGGGGACTGGTGATAGGTTGCACACACAGAGTTGTTGTGAGAGTGTAAGGAGTGCCCAGCATACAGTATGCACAGTGCAGAGCTGACTTTGAATGACGGGGACAACCTCCCAGGGTGTTGGTGAGAGTGAATGGGATACTGAACTGGGAAGTGGGTTTCAGTGGAAGCCATTTATGTGAGAGCTATCATTATCATGTATTTATTTAGTAATTTCTAAAGTGTCTCACTCCACAAACACACCTCTCCACGAAGCCTCTTAGTCACCATAGAGAATGCTTCCCCATGGTCAGCCCCTTTAATGACTGTGAAGAAATGTTGCATGTGCCTCTTCTCCTTGACCTCACCTCCATTATATTTTCAACAGTGTTCCACTCCAAAGCTTCCCCCTTGGGTGTCCATGGGTACCAGATATACCAGGTCATTCTGCCCCAGATAACCTCCACCACTGAAGCAGCAAGATACCCTTCAAGTTGAAGGTTGATGGTAGATGAGTAAGTTCTGACCGATTTAATGATAACTGACTGCATCTTTGACTCTGGTCAGTTACCTTGCATTTGATTTTTCCCAAGAGTCAAAGGGATTATGCATGTATTGAGCACAGATTTTTTTGTCAGCATTATGTTCATTTCTTCACATGTGTTCCCATTTACTCCTCATAACACACTTAAACATGTAGGTGTTAGTGTCCTCATTTTACAGACAATGAAAGTTAAGTTCGGAGAAATTAGGTAAATTGGTCTAGGTTGGCAGTTGCAGGATTTGAACCCAAGTCTGTGTAATTTCAATACCCAGGTACTGTGTACATCGCCTTCAGAAAATAGAGGTGGCTCTGGGCAGATTCATTCACACCACTGGTAGGAGAAGAAGATGGTAGAGAAAATCTGGGGAACCTATCTTACTCTTTCACATAAGATGGTAGAGTAGTTTTTCTTCCAAACTTAATTGCCTTTTTCTGTTTAATGATGTATCAGTAAACCTAACTTCTGTTCTTGGCTTTGTCAGTGTCTCTGTTTACAAAATGAAAGAATTGGGCAACCCTTGCTGTAGATAATACAATTCTAGAGAACGAGTGTAGAGGGGAGCATATTAGGGCTTGGTTTATTGGTTGGTTGGTTGGACAAATACTGTCTAAATAGGTGGTCAAGTTCAAGACTTAGTAGGAGGTACAGATCTGAGTTCTACTTGAAAACTAGGAAATGCTATATTGGTCATACTGTATTTTCTATGTGCTATGCCTTTCCTTTATTTGATATCTGCAAATCCTTTGAAAAGTCACCCAAACTCTAGTAGAATAGCTGGCTGCACTGTAAAAAGAATTAGTACACACGGGCTTAGTCTTGACTATGATACCTGTAGGCCATGCAGCTTTGGACAGATTTCATAATGACCCTGAAATCCACGGGGGAAATGGAAATATGAAAGCAAAAGAGAAGAGGGCAAAAACTACAGAATTGTGGAGAGAGTTACTCTCCCACTGCATCTGGTTCATTTCCTCTATGACACTTGCCACCGATTGTAACCATGCATTAATTTTTGCTTTGTTTTAATTTGGAGGAAAGGACAGACTATCTGGGTTTGAAAACCTAGCTGTCATTTCCCAGCTGTGTGACCTCAGGCAAGTTCATAGTCACAATTTCTTCATCTATCATCCATGGATTTCGCAAGGTACATGGAGAGCTCTCAAAAAGCAGCTGTGGTTTTGATTCATATTTGTCTCCCTCAGCCTCCTCAGGGTTGTAAATCTGCGAGGGTTAGGATGCCATCTATTTTCCACTGAACATCCAGGACATAGTACACGTAGTAGGTACTCAACATATATTGTTTGCATGAATAGAAGAGTGAATGTAAAAAATAATAAAGGAAAACAAACAGTAAACCATGATTGAGTGACTGTGAAGAACAAGCTTTTCAGCCTCGAGGAATTGGTAGACAACTGGCTTGGCTCTCGGCGGTCTCCCTCTGCAGAGAACACAGATCCCAGAAAAAACACTGGGCTGGCCTCTCTTTTCCTGATGGACCTTCAAGTGTAGCCCGGGCTGTTTAGGATCCTGGGTCTCTTCATGCAGCCACAATCTGCCCCTGCGCCAGAGAGAAAACCATACCCCTTAGTCTTGTGCAGGCTGCCTATGTCAGTGATGCTGTCCACATTGTGGAGGAAAAACAAACAAACAAAAAAACACAACTAAGTTATGTTTGGATGAAAAATGCATTGGGCCCTTAGGAAAACTGGGCGACGGGAGGGCCGTGCTCACATTAGTATTGCCTCCACCAGGCGGTTTCCCTTCCCTGCACTGCTGCCTTACCCTTTTCATTACTCTCAGGTCTAGAGTTGAAACCCATGTTTATTCTTTCCTCTTTCCTTGGCTTGCATCTCAGGGATGAAGACATGAAAACAAAATAAATCAATGTGGAGTTGGGGGGAATCGTATCAAGGAAACAGAGCTTCCTAGGCAGGGAGATAGGCTGTCCGTGATTCCGGGTTGCTCTGTGGAGCGTGTGAGCATGGGTTGTGTGTGTACACACAAATTAACACTGCCAACCCTGGATGCTGCTGTCTTCCAGAACGTAGACATCTTCCCCAAATGTTTGCAGCCCTGAGAGTCAACATGGCTGTTGATTCACTGCTTGGGATTCCCATGGTCCTGGGGATGAGGGAAGCTGGGCAGGGGAGGGTCTCTGGGGTTCTGGGCTTGTTTTAGCTTTGAGTTTCTCCACACAGCCTGTGTTTTCATCAGCCTTGGTGCATGGCATCCGACTCCCAACCTGCCTTCAGGATGCATTTCCATATATGGAGGGCCTTGAAGTCTTAGCAGTGCCTCCATGTAGGGTTTAATTTTCTCCTGTTATCTTGCTTTTGGGGATGAATTTTTTCTTCATATGTTTGTGTATGTGGTTGTGAGATTTAGCTAGCTGCTTTTATCAGTCATGCTATGCTGGGGATCTCTTTCTTCTTTCTCTCCCTCTCTCTGTTTTTCTCTCTACTAGAATTGGTGGGGCCATCTTGGGAGTTGCTTTTCCTGCTTCCAGATTTTTTGGAGTAACATCTAAGAGGAAGACACTCTGGGTGATATTTTCTGAGTAGTTCCAGCTCTTCATTTTTTCTCCTTCCCTCTTCTATTCTCTTTCTACTTTCCCTGGTCTATGCTGCCTCCTTTGATCTCTTCTTTCTAATTTTTTTCTGTGTATTCTTCACTCACTCATTCATTCATTCACGGAACGCAGGGATTAAACCAGATGTGGGAGGGGTACAATAATGCAGAAAGCACTAGTTCAGCCTTTAAGAAAGTCACATTCTAAGAGGAAAGATAAAGTTGGTCTAGAACTAACTAACACTGGGTAGGATGGGCTTAGGAGGAAGGCAGTGAGCAGGAGAGTGGACAGTATAGGCTACAGGTGGCAAACACAAGGCCTGTGGGCCAAATTCGGCCCTCCACCTTGTTTTACCCAGCCCAGCACCTTGTTTCTACCTGGCAGCAGCACCAGGCTCTTACTTAACTGTTAAGGGGTAGTTACATTTACACAGTCCTAAAATTACCTTCAGGCTTTTGAAGGCAACAACGAGGCTGATGTGGTTCCCAGTGAAAATGAGTCTGACACCCCTGGTCTAGGCTGTTGAGAGCTGGGATCCTTGAACCCTATGTGTGGGTGGGGCTGGGATGCTCTCTCCACCCCTTGCTAGCTATGCGATCTTGGGCAACTTATTAATGTCACCACATCTCAGTATTCCCATGTATAAACAGGGGTGAAAATAACAGGATATAGTTCGTAGGGTATTTGTGAGGACGCAGTGATGCTCTTCATGTAAAGCCTGAGCCTTGGTTAGTGCTGCACAAACATTATCTATTGTTACACTTTTCAACGCCATCATGACAGTTCAGCTAATCACTGCTGCGAGTCTCTCCCAGGGAACAGCCACCTCAGGCACTCGGGTGATCTGAGAAAGCTTCTTGGATGAGTTATTTTCAAACTGATTCTTAAGGATGAGTAGGCTGTGTACCAGTGAACTTGGGGTGAGAGCTGAGTATAGTTCTAACAAAAGGAACAGATGAGCAAAGTGACAGAGGGGCCCTGGAGATTTCACTTTATGTCTGTAGAGTTTAAAGACCTTCCATGGGTGAATTAGCAGGTGTACCCGTCTGCATCCTTAAAGTTTGCACTAAGACTATGAATAGGAACAACAGTGTGGTAGGCTGGATAACGCTTCTCCTCCCTCCAGATACCCACATCCTAATCCTTGGAATTTGTGAATATTACCTTATATGGAAGAAAGGTCTTTGCAGATGCAATTAAGCTAATGGTTTTGAGATGGAGAGATTATCCTGTATTATCCAGGTGGGCCCCCAGAGAAAGCACAAGCTTTAAGCAAAGAGGGAGGCAGGAGATTTGACTTTAGACAGAAGGGAAGAAGGTAGTATAAGATCACAGAGGCAGAGTTTGGAGTGATGTGGCCATAATCAAGGAATACCAGAACCACCAGATTCTTCCACTGAAATGCCAGAGGGAGTGTGGGCCTCCTGACACCCTGGTTTTGGTCCAGTGAGACTGGTGTGGACTTTTTTGGCCCCCAGAAATGCGAGAGATGAACTTTCTGTTGGTTTAGACCCCAGAGGCTGTGGTGCTTGTTACAGCAACCAGAGGAGACAAACACACATAATAACAATAACTGTGTGTATGTCCAGCCCAGCCTAGGCATCGCCTCTCAGTAAACGTGCTGTCCATAGGTGGGGATGAAATGATAGTGGACAGCACTGCGATTGGTTGCCTCCTGTGTCTTGAAGCCTTGCCTCTCCTGTGCTCTGCCTGCCTTGGTTTTTCTGCGGGGAGGGTGAAAGAGCACCCGTGCTGTGTAGCCATGGTGACCAGGAGCTAGCTTTGGAAGCTAGAGTCAGGAGAGATTGTCCAACCAGCCGAGCTCACGAAATTCCCACGCCCCTTCTCTTCTGTGGTCTCACAGAATGTCCTTAGACTGGACCTCAACGTCATCGAGCCTGTGGTTTTCTCACTGTGTCCCCCCGACTCCCTGGGGCTCTCCGACGGAGATGCTATCAAAGGTGGGCAGGGACACAGGTGTAACAGGTTCTTGGCCGTTTGCCCAGTTTGTACTCACTCTCATTTGTTATGTGTCTTCTAATTCTCCATAAAGCCGTGCTTAAAGAAAGGATTCTGTTCTGAAAACATAGTTTGGGAAGTTCTAAATGACACATCAAGTTCACCCCACTCACTCTGATACTCAGGAAACAAGGACCCAGACAGAGGAGACAGATGACCAAATATTCTTAGTGAGTTACTGGCTGCACTAGGAGTTCAAATGGAGGTCTCTGGGCCCTGGCCCGTGGCTCAGTTGGTTGGAGCGTCGTCCTGTACACCCAAAGGTTGCAGGTTCAGTCCCCGGTCAGGGTGCGTGGGGGAGACAGTCAATGGACATATTTCTCTGTCACATCAATGTTTTCCACTCTCATTCCCATCTCCCTCTCTCCCTCTCTCTCTCCTTTCCTCTCTCTAAAATATATAAACACATTTTTAAAAAAATTTAAAAAGAAAAGAAAGGAAAATGGAGGTCTCTGGGCTCCTTCTGGTGCTGAAAGCCCAGCTCCACACTAACACATAGGGAAGGTAGTTTGGAGGTAGGACTCACTTTGGAAAGCTCCACCTCTCTGATAACTAGCCTTTCCCAAGTTATGTTCACTTCCCACAGGCTTTTCACCATCCTCGCCACATTAACTGGAATTATCCCACCAAGCACGTGCCGTTTTTGTTTCATTTTTCACCTGATAAAACTGGTCAGGGCTAAGTGACTGGCCAACAGTCAGGCAAGCTAGACATGACAGAGTTGGGGATTCAAACTCCTGACCATCTGGCCCTTCAGCTTCAATGTTCTTTCATCTCAGAAGCCCACGGTCAGAGTCACAGAATGCAAATGACTTTGTGGGTGTGGACCATTCAGGGACCTGCATTCTGTTAGCAACAGTTAAGGAATAGCTGTGTTCTGCTTTGTAATATATGACAGGAAATGGGGGTGCACAGCATTATCTCTGCATCCGTGGGGAGAGGTGATAGTTGACCTGGTCTCTGCCTAGCCAAGCATAAGAAAACAGCCCTGGCGCCCTGGCCGGGGCGGCTCCCTTGGTTGAGCATCATCCCACAAAGCGAAAGGCTGCTAGTTTGATTCCTGGATACATGTCGGTGTTGCCGGCCAGTCCCCGGTTGGGGCCAATCGATATTTCTCTCACACATTGATGTTTCTCTGCCTCCCTATCTCCCTCCCTTTCCCTCCATCTAAAAATAAATAAATCAAATCTTTATTTAAAAAATTATAAAAAAGAAAATACCCATGGCTATTGCTGCAGACTTGGGTCCGACTTCAGTTTGAGTCAAACAGCTCATGTATTCTTGTTTCCCTAAATGAAGGATGCACTCAAGCAATTGAAAACAACTCTGGGACAATCTTGTTCCATTACGTCTAATGGAACTGAGTGTTCGTGGCACACAGTGTGTGCCGATATTTTGCAGAAACAAGGTGAGATTTCCCATTACTCTGAGGATGGATGAGACACAAAATGAACTCAGAGACTTCTCACTTTGTCACAATAGAGCTAGTGAGTCACATTAGAAGATTTGGAGGAACAAAATGCATTTTTGGTTTCTGCTTTGCAGCCTCCCATATACCCTATGCCTTCTTTTCCATGCAGTTTTCTTTTCGCTAACAAATTGGGTGGCAAGAGGCCCATATAATAAGGCCCTCATAAAAGAATTCATCCTGCTGTTTAAGGAAATGTCACTGCTGTTTGCAGTACAAGGACCACACTCTGAATGTGGCATGTTTTTTTTCCCTGACTGTTTCCTACTTTACTGTCGTTTTTGTTTTTCTTTCTTTTTCTTCCTCTTCTTGTTTTCTTAACCTCTTGCTCCCGAAGAACAGGAAAGCTTCTGCCTCTGGCGTGGAGGCTGTGTCTGCCTCTATCTCTCGCCATCTGTCTGTGTCTCTTGTGTGTAAAAATGTTTTGGCAGATCGTTCCTGTCTCAGTGAATAAAGTGCCCATGACAGAGCGAAAAGCAGCGACCAGAAAAGAAACTATTTGATTCATGAACATCGACTCTCTCTGGGGCCCATTTCTACCTGGGCTGCTTCCTTCTTTCTTTCTGCCCTCACTTTTATTAAGTTGTTTTCTCCTTGGAGCATGACAGGAGATTTCCTTGCTCAAGGACTTTAAGAGGCACAAAATGTCCCATCTCATACAATATGAGAGCTATAGTAGTTCCCAGAGAGCATCCGATCCCCTCTCTCTTTCCACTCCAGCTTCAATAAAGGATGATCTTGGGTCTCCAGAGAATCCAGCATCATCATGCCAGGCCTCCTCCTGGTTGCCGTAGGCACCAGGCTGTGCAAAAGCCCTGTGGGATTATGTAGCTGTGGCCTCGCCTGGCTATGTTGCTGATGGGCAGTCTGAGCTCCAGAGGGATGAAGGTCACGTTGTAATGGCTGCCCAAGGTCACACTTAATAGTGTGCTGAGCTGGGCCTTGCTTTCACTTTCCACCTCATCACATAGACATAAAGGGATGGGTATGTCTTGTAAAAACAGTAACATGCCTTTTATGGTGGTTTATAGTTTATATTAAGAGCTTCCCCGCTCGTGAACTCATTTGACCATGGTGGCAGTGATTCTGTGGCATCTGTGACAGATGAAGACTACCATTAACATCTCCTGTTTACAGAGATCAGAAGCAAGGAGAGCTGTCTGAGGTAACACAACAAGGAAGGGGCCAAACCAGACTCCTGCTCTGTGGGCTGGGACCCTATGTTTCTGCTGCTGATGTTTGGCTTTAGTCCCCACACAGGGCTTAGCCTGGTAGAGACTGGTGACCATGGGATGATGAACTGACTCTTTAGAGGGTGAGGAGGACTTTTTCAGGGTATACAGGCATTTCTCCTTATGCAACCACTCTTCCTGCCCACACAGGCCCATGGCTGTACCCCCTACTCTTTCCATGTCACTTTCTCTTGCCATGGAGGGGTGTGGGTAAGGGCGGTTGGCATGATGTCTAGGAGAATTGTCATTTATACTTACCAACCAGGGAACAAAGCACAAAGATTCTTCTCTGGGCTTTGCACCTCAGTAAAAAGCACCAGCTTGGGTCTTCTCTCTCTTTAAAAAGAGATAATTTTTGGTCATAGAGACTATTTCCAGACATAACAGATCAGTGCATTAAAAATCCATAAATATTTGATCAGCAGTTGGTCCTCAGAGAGGGTCCTGACAGAAGAGCTGAGTGGGGGGTGTGTTATGTCCTTCTCCACCTTCCTCCTCTCCCTTCACCTTCCTCCCCCACTCACCCCAAACATTTGGATAATCTATTTACTAATGAACTCAGTATTAATGTATTCATTTTTCTCCGTTAGTGTCAGATTTCATTAGGAAACAGGGGAGGCCTGACATTAATTGTATGAAAAATGGGTCTCAGGGAAGCTCTTGGTTCTTCTTAACAGAGAAAGAGTTTCTCCAGAAAGAAAAGCATGTTGTTTCTCTGCTGGTCTGATGACACTGGGGATGAGGCAGCAACAGATTGTGTGTGTGTGTGATCTCAGTAGCCCCTCCGGAGTGGGAGACAGTTCCCTTGCCTCCCCTGCCTGTGTAATACACAGATCCCACGTATCCTTTGGATCTCCATCCCGACATCATGGGGTGTGGTGAAAAGAGCCCTCGGTGTAGAATTGGACTCATTTAAAATCTTCCCTGACCCTTAAGAGTCTGTGATGTGGAACAAAATCAGTTCCCTTCTGTGAACCTCACTTTGCTCATTGGCAAAATGAGAAATCTCATATAGTATCTTACATCTGTGTCATCAAGAGGAAAACTACATGTCTTGGAGTTAGATGTCCAGATTACATTTATAAACTGTTTCAGCACCAGAAAGTCACTGTCCCTCTCTCTTCCTCAACACCCTCATTTGAAAAAATGGGTACACTGCTTTTAATTCAGGGATTGTTACTAAAATTGAATGAAGGCCCTGACTGGCTAGCTCAGTTGGTTAGAGTGTCGTCCCAATATGCCATGGCTGTGAGTTCAGTTTCCATTCAGGGCACATACAAGAATCAGCTAATGAGTGCATAAACAAGTGGGACAACCAATCTCTCTCGGAATCAATAAATACAATTTTTTTTAAAAGGAAATTGAATGGAATAATTCTTGCAAACCACCAATCTTGTGCCAGACAAGATCATGTACATGGTCTTGGGCAACATGTGGTACAGGATAAAGAAAGGAAAATGACCTCTCTTTTTGTTGCTCTTTATTCGAACTTCTCAAAAAATGTTAGGGTGGGCCTAATGTGCAGGAATTCTGATCTCTGGAACCCAGAAGTCAAGGTTATTTCCCTGCTACTAAATAATTGTAACTCCCTGACTAAGCCATTGAACTTATGGCTGCCTTTCCTCCAGGGGCCTCTGTGGATGCATCTGTGCAATGGGGACTACCCATTTCATGGTAATTGGTCACGTCCAACAGAAGCACCATGGGGATATGTTGATTTCATGGATCCCTCACATTAAATGTGATTTGCATAGATGTATTTTTAAAACCTATTTTCATTAATTCAATGTTAGCATTATTTATTCCTACCCATGTGTTTATTTATTTATATTGCTCCTTTTCCCCAAAATAATGTTTGATGGGTTATTTATTCATGCACACTATGACAGCTAACAGCATCAGAGCTAAGGGGAGAAACAGAAGGTTCCTATTGTGAGATATGTATCTAATGGTGTTTTGCATTTCTCTTTAAATTCACCCTTTGTGACTAAAATGTGCAGTTGTGGGAGAGTGGTGTGTCATGGCCTCTCTTAGGGCACAGACGCTCATGGACCTGGAGCTTCTGAGTAGAGAACAAAGGGGTGAGAGGCGATCTGAAAAGGTGGAAGAGTAATGGGGCAGGAGCTTTACTGCCAAAGAATCAAGCATCCTAGATGAGGTAGGGAATATTGTGGGAGGCCTAAGCTGGCCGGAACCTGATAGGCAGTGAGTTGGTGGGAGTTGGAATGATGCTTGCAAAGCACTCAGCACAGACCAGGCACTGAGTAAATATCAGGTATTATTATTACTTACTGGGATCTGGAGACTGAGATGGATTTCCCCCTACGATAGGAGGGTACAAGGAGTATGGCAAGCTTTCTCCAGTCCCTGTGGGGAAGCAGAGAAGCAGGGCCTGTCTGCCTAGGTTCCAGGGCCCCGAAGCCCTGACTTCCCCTTTTCACCTCTTAAAGAACTTTATTTAATTCTTTTGAGCTCTCCCCAGCTGAGTGTCAAGGAAACAAAGAGCAAATTAATCTAGGCAGGAGGGGGTGGAGGTTAATTTGTGTAAAAGATGAGTGACAGCTTACAAATGGATTATTCCCCATGCAGCCTCTTGGGAGCTCTGTGTACGCACACACATGCACATGCACACACATGCCACACTCACAGGCTATGTGTGAACTTTCTTCCAACTCATGCCAAACCCCAGCATGTCCTATCTGAGCTGTTGGTTCATGGACAGACCTAGAAAAGAGCAGAATGGGAAGATTTCTGTGGGCCTAGTGTTTTTTTTTTTTCTTCTTTCCAGACATCCTGCCTCTTTAAGCTGCCTATACTGGCTGCCAACTTATTTAACAGAGCTGTCGTGTGTTGTTAATATTGTCAGGATTTATGGGCATCGCTAAATGTGTGCCTAGAGTAATTTTTTTCCTTTTCTTTCTTTTCTGTTTCTGTCCAGAGAGCAGCATGGAGGGTGAGCAGTGAGATTTCAACTCTGGGTGCAGGTAGACATGGGTTTAAGCCTTAATGCCGACACTGCCATGCTGTGTGATATTGGGCGAGTCCATTTTTTTCTGTTGCTCTAAGTTCTCTATTTGTATTATCAAATGGGTGTTTTATGATGATTGATTTAATCGGTTCCTCATTCCATAAAGAACAAGACTTGAGAAAGTCCATTCTGTTTTTTGAGTCTCAATTTTCCTATCAACAAAGTAGGCTTAGGGATGGAGTGCAAGGACTCTTGCACGTCTAATTTAATGTGGAGGTTAGTGAAATGGCCTTCCTACAATCTGGGTGCACTGCCAGCTCTTGGCAGTCAGTGTCACTAGAGGCCCAGACCATTCCAAACACAGGGTTTCTGTGTTCCAAGTAAATCTGTACCTATCCGAGGGCTATAACTTTAGATTGACCTTCCTAACATGGGAGGGTCTGTATTGTGTTCAGGCTCACCACTTCCCAAACACAGGAGTGCGAGGTGGAGAAGGCAATTCAGAAAACTGTAGGAATTTGGGAGGTCACCATTCTCTTATTTTTCTTTCAACAAATGAGTGCCTCCTGTTCCAGGCACCATTCCTGATCCTAGGAAGCCAGAAAGATCCAGTCACATACCTCTGGCAGAGAAAGAAACACAATACACAAGCAAATGAATACCTACACATTGACATTTAAGACAGCAGGAAGGGCTATGTATGAAGAACATAAAACAGGGTAATGTGGTAGAGTGCCTGGGGTATGCTGGGTGGGGGCTGCTGTGTTGGAAAGTGTCATCAGGAAACCTGGGCCAGGAAGTGGTGCTCCAGCAGAGACTAGAAACAGGAGAAGAATGAGCCATGGGCAGGTCTGGGGAAAAAAACATTCCAAGGAGAGACGGTGGTGAATGTACAGCCACCAAGGTTGGGGCATACTTGGTGGGTGAAAAAAAATTAGCAAGAAGGCCCCTGTGGCTGGAGCTGCGGGAGGAAAGGGAGTCAGGTGGGAGCAGAATGACAGGAGGTGAAGACGAAGATGGGACCAGCTTTGTTTATCATCATCATGCTCCCCTGTGTCACAGGAAGCCCTGACATGCGTGTCTCGTGTCATCCTTGCACTGTCCCCCTGGGTGAACATTGTTGTCCCCAGGTTGCAAATGAAGGAAAGTCTCAAAGAAGTCAATGTGTGGAAGCCCCAACCTGGAAGCAGATCTCCCTACCTCCAAGTACAGTGCTTTCCACCAAACCACACTGCCCCCTCAGTCAGGGCATTGAGGAAGGACTACTTCCTCATCATCTCCTGTTCCTTTCATACCTGGGAAGAGGAGCAGCCCGACAGGAAGGGACTGTTGGGGGCAAGTGACAGCAAACTGTGTCCCCCCTCCCACCAATTTTATTGGATCACAGCCATACCCCCTTTTCACATGTTGTCTATGCCTGCTATCCCACCTCAGAAGCCAAGTTATTGCTAAAGCGACCACATGGCCTGTGAAGCCTAGGTATTTACCATCTATTTACCATCTAGTCCTTTGCAGAAAAGTTCGCTGACCTCTGGTTTGGAACATGAATTGGTGAACAGAACCAAGTTCTCCAGCCTAGTCTTGAGGAACGTGTGATATGGAGAGGGAAGAAAACTGGCTCCTTGACCAGCACTAACATTAACTTACTCTAAGGCAGGGGTGTCAGACTCATTTTCGCCCGGGGCCACATCAGCCTCGCGGTTGCCTTCAAAGGGCTGAATGTAATTTTAGGGCTGTATACATGTAACTACTCCTTGACAGTGAAGGGAGAGCTTGGTGTTGCTGCTGGGTAGAAACAAGGTGCCAGGTCAGATAAAACAGGGTGGAGGGCCGGATTCGGCCCATGGCCTTGTGTTTGCCACCCGTGCTCTAAGGAGTTCTTTTCTTCTCTTCTCCCTTGTATTTTCTAGTTCTTTCCTCTCCTAAATTATCTTATGTTTAAATGGGAAGGTTAGATAAGACCGGTACCTTTCGAACTATCTTAGCAGTATTTTCGATTAAAGTCTTACACGGAAGCCCAGTATCTAAAATAGAATTTTAAAATTGCTCTAATTGACTTGGGGTGTTGAACACACAGTACAGTATACAGATGATGTATTACAGAATTATATACCTGAAACTTGTATTATTTTTAACCAATGTCACCCCCACTAAATTCAACAAATAAAAATGGAAAAATGAACTGCTCTAATTGAACCTCCCTAGCTCCCTGCAGTGACCCCTGAGTACCTTCATGGGCATCTTTAAGGTGTGGCACCTTGAAAGCAATTTGAAAATCCCGAGGTCACATCATTTTAGGGTCTGCCCCAGCTCTCACGTTCTCTGTTTATAATGAACACAGGTGGGTAGCTCATATATGGAGGCACTGAGAAAATCAGGTTTCTTCTATGTAAATTAACCTTTTCTTTGGAAAGAAGACACATTATTTTTCTTCTCTGGCTCTCAGTGTCCTTATTTATGAAATGAGCACAGCCATCTTCACCTCCCAGAACTGCCTGAGAATTCAGTGAGGTGCGCATGCCAGGACCGGGTGATGAGACGGAATAAACAGGAGTGGGGAGCCTCCCAGACCTGGGTTCAGGCAACAAGTTTTTGTTTAAAAAAACAGCTTTATTGAGATATCATTCACATACTATATAATTCACCCGTTCAGAGTGTGAAATTCAGTGGATTTTAGTGTGTTCACAGATATGGGCAGAATATCACTGGTCAATCTTAGAACATTTCATTACCTGCAAAGGAAACTCTATATATACCCTTCCGCTGATACCTCCCTAAGCAACCACTAATTCACTGTCTGGACATTTCATGTAAATGAAGTCACACAGTATGTGGTCTTTTGTGACTGGCTTCCTTCACTTAGCATAATGTTTTGAAGGTTCATTCATATTGTAGCCTGTGTCAGTACTTAATTCCTTTTTAAGACCATCTAATATTCCACTGTATGGTGGCCTGTTGACTATTGTAAGCAAGGCTGTTATAACCACTTGTGTATAAGTTTGCTTGTAGGCAGGCATCAAACCTTGGGCAAGTAGCTTAAGCTCTCAGAACATTTTCTCCCTATCTGTTAAATAGGCTGAGCCTGTATATTAATACGTGAGGGTTATAAGGGAACATGTGGTCAAACATCTAGCATACAGCTTGGCATGTTTACTATATATCACCTGAAAAGGAAACTCTTGGACATGGAATATATATCTGATAAGTAGTTGTTTGCTATTATTACGAGACAAAGCAGGTTCTCAAAGAACCACAAAAAAAGGAGTTCCTCTCTTTTTCCCCTTTTGCGTTAAATCTAGAGGCTTCTTGGTGGCAGAGAGCTGCTCCCCCATAATGGGCCTTGTATTTTCCAGCTTTTGAGGTTCTATCTGTTTCAGACAGAAGCTGAGGAGCCTGCCCAGTGAAGTCTGAAAGGAAATTAGCATCTTCGAATATGTGTGAAAATTAAATGGAGCATGAATGGAGGACTGTTAAGGAGAGAGGAACTAGGAAGGCGGTGGAAAGATGGTAATTTTCTTTTTGCTTCCCAACTTTAAAAGGGTAGAGAGACCCTAAGTGGGTTTTTTTTCCAGCAAAACCCAGACATTTAATTCACAGACATAGGCCCCCCCTTACTTCTTTGACAGGCTTTGGGTTCAATCTTCAAAAGTTCAAATGGGGAAGGCAGTTAATAATGTGCACCCATAACAGGCCATGTGCTTAGCGTACACTATCCATTAGTCATGTGTTCTTTATCAAACATTTACTGTGTGTAAATTAATTTTTGCTTGTGTGGCTGGATAGATAGGCCGGGGAATGAGCAGACACAGCGTTTCCTCTATGAGGTACAGCTTATTTCCTTTAGTCCTCAGAGCCCCATTTAATGGGCAAGGGCGCTAAGGCTCAGCAAGTACAAGCCTGTCTAGTCAATGGTAGAACTCTATTGGACTTCCTGTCTGCCTCCAAAGCCCTTGTTCTTTCTGCAAAACCACACTGTTTGCGGGTAAACAAGACATAGGAAATGTGACTCCCGTATCAAGACACCTTTAGCCTCCACTATCTAACTCCTTCTCCCTGTGTTAGTATTGATCCAGCTCTGAGTGACAGAAAATCCAGCATTCCAGGGGCTTGCACAAGAGAGGAACTTGTTTCTCTCATTGGTGTTCCATGCTGGGGGACACAGTGTCAGGGGCCTGGGGTTCTTTTACCTTGTTGCTCTGCTATGCATGTCTGTTGTGTGTGGTGTGCATCCCCCAAATTCCCCTCATAGGTCAATATGACTGTCCCAGCAAAACCTGTCATGTCTGAATTCTAGCCTGTGAAGGAGAAACATGTAGGAGAAGGTATGTCCCGTCGCTTCAGGAATTTTCTGCAAGTTAAGCTAAGTTTCACTTACATCCCTTTAGTCAGGACTCAGGTTTGTAGTCACAGCTGGCTTTAAGGGAAGGTAGAAACTGCCCAGCTAAACTTAGGGGGTCCTATTACTGCTGAAGGGGAAGACGGTGTTTTTGGTGGGGTTGGGAGGGATGGGGCATGAGCCCTCTATGCTGTACTGTCCTTCTCTCTCTACTTGTATTTAAGGAGGCTGACACAGAAGGGGATAGGCTGTGAGGAGTGGGCAGAAAAAAAGGTTATTTGGGCTGGAGGCAGGGTCTTGCACCAAAGGTCAAGCTGAAATGTTGAAGTCAGGGTCGGGGAACATGAGCTCTTGGTTCCTTCGTGCCTGGAGTCCAAGGATTCATGCCTCCCTCTCTTCCCTTCTGTTCTCTGCATTGGAATCACTGACCAATCCTCAGGAAGTCCTCCAGGAATCAGCCTAGAGGGTTGTGGAGCGGGACTCAGTGTGAAAAGCTCCATGCTGTGTTTCCATTTGTCCCTGACATGTGGCTAAGCACCCTGTCTCTGTGTCTTGACTGGACTCTTTTCTCACCATGCCATTTGGGTCTCCTGAAGCCTTAGATGGGAAAGTGTAAAGGGAACAGCCAGGATTGCTTGGGTAGGCTCTCCTTCAGCAACATGGCAGCCCCATCAGCTTATTTCCCTGATAATGCAGGAACTGTAGGTACAGAGAAGTGAGTCCTCAAATGGGTGCACAGTGATGAAGAGCAAAGACTGTGGCGTCCCAAAGACCTGAGCTTGAGGCTGTGCTCTACCAGCTGCTAGTGACTTTGTTGAAACTCCTTAATGCGTCCGAGTCCCCGTTTCTTCGCTTGGAAATAGGAACGGTAACAGTTCATACCTTGTAGGGCAGCTTGAGGATGAAAAGTGGTAATGTATTAGAAGTGCCAGGCACAGGCTCCTAGGACAGTGTATGCTTTAAAATCGTTGTCATGTCCATTATTATTTTAGTGTGGAGCCCAATTCCTGAAACACCATAAACAATGAATGGTAGCTGTTATCATGACAAGCCCCTGGCTTTTCTGGGCCTTGCATTTATGACCCCAGCAGCAGCTGAGCAGGCCGCTTGATATGGCATCCTCAGAGCTAGCACCTTTTTGCCACTGGTCTTGGAGAAAGAAGTGAAAGTACAGATACCGCCCCTCTTTTCACCTGCTCACCAAGCTTCCCCTCCTGTGTCTCTTAGTTGATTAAAAACAGCAGGGTGTCTTCTCCCCTTTGGCTGCTGGTTCTCCTTCTTTCTGCCTTCCTTCAAAACTCAATTTTAATTCATCCTAAGCCACTGGTGACAGGGACCTTGAACGCATGTTAAAAAGTAAGGAACTAGGGAACAGTGAGTTGGACAAATTAACTGCATTGTCTGAAGAAGGCAGGGCAGCTGCCTCTCGCTGAGAGCTGTGACAGTGGCTTGGTCTGCCTGCTATTTTTTATTTGCCTGCAGTTCTTTAAGGGCAGTGAGCTCAAATACCTGTTCTTCCTGGAAGTCTTACTAGCCCTCCTGTAGAAGGTCACCTACCCCTGATCCTCCAGCTGGAAGTCACCTGTTTCTGCTCTTCTAGGTATAGGTCACCTTTCCTTGTTCTCCCTGCCAATGGTCACCCTCTCCTGGCCCTTCAGTGAGAGGTGAACCTCCCATGACCCTCTTACCAGAGGTCACCTGTCTCTACTCTTACAGCAGGAGGTCACTATTCCCTTCTCTGAACTTCAGGTTAGACCCCACCTATAGAGGCCAGACTTCTTGGGATGCGACCCAACCTTCCAATTTACCTTCCTTTCCCTTTTAGTCTCCAAAGGCATCCACTCTTCTGAGACTGCTGTCCCTTCCCCCGTGTGGTAAGGGTTTGCCCTCAGTTCTTTCACGAAGCAACTCGTTGCTTAGCCCCGCCACTTTGCGCCTCTCTAGCTGGCCCAACCTCCAGAGACATGGTGAGTGGATGGACAAAGGCGCCAAGTCCCAGTCCTGAACCACCCTTAGCTTGAGTGGCCCTTCAACCCATTTCTGTGCCCATTCCCCTGGAATGAAGAATGAGGCTCTTAGCAGTCTCTGCCGTCCGTGCATGGGGGTCGGGGGAAATGAAAGATTAGTTAACAACCATCAGGAAAGCACTTTCCCCCCATGTATAGAATACCTAGAGAACCCAGTAATTATAACATGTACTCTGATGGGAAACAGCAATGGCCATTTAGCTTGAGGTGTTTCCAGTGGCAGGTCAAGGTAGAAAGGTGATTTCAAAAGTCTGTATACATATTTCCAGCTTCATGGCTCTGAGTAGCCCCAAAGGGCCCCAAATCTGGCTTTCCTCCCCTTCCTCTTTTTGACATTATTTTATCATCCTCAGAGATTCTGTTTATTCTGTACTATCTTCCTTCATCCCAATCTACCCCATTGTATCACGTTTTCAATTTCATATACGACCTTAGGGACACAGAACTGGCCCAAGCTCCCTGATTTTGCAGATGTGACCCCTAGGCCAGGGAAGGGAGTTGTTCGGGGTTACATAACAATTACAAAGACTCCAGACAAACCCGGAAGACTGATCCCAGAACCTGAGATCTTTAATCCCACCATGTGTCTTCTCTGTCATCCGTGCTTCTGAGGTCTGCTGCCGTTACTCAAGCTCAGTCCTTCAGCTTTGATCCTGTTCACTTAGGTGGAGCAAGCAGGTACTGAGCAGTTAGTGTATGTGAGACTCTGTGCTTGGCTCTAAAATGACTGAAACCCTGCTCTCAAAGGGTGCTTGGTACATACTAGGGGTGCAACAAATGTTTTGAATGACTGCCTTCTTCATCACTGCATCCCCAGCACCAAGCACAGTGCCTGGAACATGGTAGTTGCTCACCGGATTTTTACTGCAGGAGGATGAGTGAGCTCTTAGCAACCTCCCAAGGGGCTCCTGCGGTTCACTGTGTACCGCCAGGTGAACCTTTCCTAAACATAGCACTGGTAGCTCTACCGCTTTTGTTCCTTGCTCGCAAACTGTCAGTAGCTGCCCTTTTCCTAATTAACATGTATGTACTTCTTTGCTTGGCACACTCAGCCGTGTCAGATGGGGGCTCAGCTTTCCTCCCCTCACGGCTACATTCTTGAATATATACTGTAGCTAAAATGACCTGCATTTCCCAGCCACATCCCAGGATGAGGCTTATATGTTCCCACTGTCTGGAATCCACTCCCGCACTAGGTCCCTAATGTTCTAATCCTTAGCATCCTTGAGGGTTTAACTTATATCCACCTCCCCTATCCACTGGTAGAAGGTTTATTCTTCATACCACCTCTTAAGTGTCATCCTGTCTTCGAGGACCTTCTTGTCACCACCACTTCACTACTTTTCTTTGGCGCAGCCCAGTTACCTGACGATACTGTTGCCACTGGCAGCACTTTCTCACCCTTTACTCTAGTGGCTTAAAGGGTTGGAATTGTGCCCATATCCCCAGTTCCAACCTCCTAGTTCAGAAGCGGGTGCTCCAAGACTGTCTTACAGGATTGAAGCAATACATGGTCAGTCCCTTCTGGATGAAGTCTTTCGTCTGCTCTCCCTCCCTCCCCGACAGCCACCACTAGAAGTGGTCTCTTCATTTCTCCCTGCAGAGTTTTCTTTGTGCAGTTTGATATTTCCACGTGCATCCATTGGTACTATTTACATGCCTGTTTTGATCCTGTGATCTGTGATCAGCTTCCAGGTTTCAGTGTTGTAAAGGGGGGAGGGTGGGGAGCAAAAGCTTGTTTGAATCTTGGCTGCGCCAGCGACTTGCTCTGTGACCTTGGACAAGGCCGCCTTTAACTACGAATACAGTTTGGTTTCCACGTCTGGAAAGGAGGAACTGGACTAAAATTAGCGATTGCAAACCGGCTGCCCACAGGCTACATCTGGCACACAGATATCATTTTGCTTGGCTTGTAAAATAGTTTGTTTTTAAAAAAGTGGAGAGGCTTCCAAAATGAAAAAAAAAATTGAGAAATTTCACACAACAGCTGGATTTCCAGCTTCTCGGGGAAAAATTAGAAAAGCTGCCAAAACTGGGCTTCCTTCCTGCCTGGCGTTGTGCTGATGGGGCTGCTGGATTGTCTCTTCCCAAACGGGCATGAGTGCCCTGCCTCTCCCTCCCCACAACTCCCGGAGGCCCAGGGTCGCTTGTCATTTATCATCATGCATATCCTGCTGATTTTTCTTCTATCCATTGCACCCCATTCATTTAACTGTCTGCCTGCTGTCTGTCCTTAGGCTTTGAGGTTGGAACCCCTGACTTAGGTGATGGTCAAGGTCCGTTTCAGCTCTGAAATGTGCAGTTCCATCCCCTTCTCCCACTTAGTTTTCTCTCACACCCCTTTTATTTTCTCCATCTCTTAAAAAATCCCTAACTCCTGCTTGGTCGTTTGTCACAGAAGGGGTGGTGGGAAAGTGGCATTATCTTGACAGTGGAACATTTTCCCTTCCTGTAATCCCTCCGTGTCCATCCTAATTACTTCCTTATCAGTCTGCATGAGGACCTGCAGCAGGAAATTAGTAGGGGAATTGATGAGGCAGTCGTCATCCTTGAGGAGTCTGGTGGTAACAGGAGACAGAGACAGGAGACTCCAGATCCAGGAAGAAGAGTGGGGTTCTGGGCCTGTGGGCCCAGCTCAGACTCAGGGTTGCCTGGGCTGGCTGCTGTCATGAACATTGGAGAGGGTCCCTGGAGAGCCCATGGCAATGGGGGATGTGGGGGGAGGCTCTGCTCTCTGTGTCTGGTTTGGGGGCTAGAAGGTGGGAGGTGAGCCCCGCACCGGGGCCCCGGGCATCCTCGTGTGGATCATCTGCAATAGTCTTGTGCTGTCTGGACCTGCAGGAGTCTGGCCTGTCATCAGCCTCTCCCACAGGGAGCAGGGCCAAGAATCTACACTTCAGATGGCGTCTCTTGTCTGCCTGTTTCATTATTAAATAAGTTACATGGATGATGCCACAGTCTCGACCACCAGCTGCTCCAGCAGCATCTCACTCCTGTCTTCCTAAGTTTAATGTTCCTGAAACGCAACATGCATTGTCTTAGACACACTATTTCAGAGAATGCCCAACCCATTCCTGCCTGTCCTATAGGGTCACCCAGGATAAGTCTTGTCTTTATAGTAAGTTTCCCTCAACCCCTTCCCTCCCATGGCCTTTAGGTCCTTTCTCTTCCTTTTGGAGGCAGAGAGCCAGCCTATGTGTGCCCCATATTTTTTTTTGTTTACTTATTTATTTTTTGAGAGAGGGGAAGGGAGGTTGAGAAAGAGAAACATGGATATGAGAGGGAAATGTCGATTGTTTGCAGGTGCTTCAACTAGGGACCAAATCCACAACCCAGGCATTTGCCCTAACCGGGAATTGAACTGGTGACCTTTCACTTTGTGGGATGACGCCCAACCCACTGAGCCATACCAGTCAGGAGTCCCTGTGTTTTCTTAAAGCAGCTTAAATTTCTACAGTGGTTCCAGTTGGATATCAGGAGAAGTTCCAAATACAGAGCATGGTCTGCGAGGCCTAGCATGAGCCAGCCCAGCCCGCCTCTCCAGCCTTGTTGCTTGCTATGGCCGGCCCCTGCTTCCCCAAACCCATGTACCAGCCAGGCGGAGTTTTTCCTTCCAGTTTTTTTAAGGATCCAGAGTCAGTTTTTCTTCCTGGATGTTCATATCTGCTCACTCTGGATGGAACTCTTTGTTTTTCTTCCCCTTGAAAACTACTTCCCCTGTGGCTCTCAGTCCAGATGCCACGTCCTCCCGTGAGCCTGCATGACCGTGGCCGGTTGGCTCTTCTCCTTTGGCTCCCAGGAGCCCTGCACTGTGCTCACCCCATCAAGTCCTTTTTGCTGTGGCACTGGGCACCCAGTGGGCTGATTGGCACGTGTTTCTCCCCCGTTAGAAGGGCACATGGCCATGGCTGTCTTATTTCTCACTGTGCCTCCCAAGTCTAGCACAGGCATACAGCCCACTGTTAGGCAGTTTGTTGATTGATTACATGAACTGATGTAAGTATAAGTAGAGTCAACTCGGTTTTACCCTGCATCTTTATCTCTTCATCTACAAAGTGTGTGTGTCATAATGTCTACTGCCTTCAACAAGGACAAAAAAGTAAAAATGTACATGAAGTAAGATAAACAGCATACTTGATACATGCTTCCATCTGAGGGAGATAATATTCAGATGAGAGTCAATCCTGGATATATTTCACACTGGAAGCGTGCTGACTTCTAACACTGACGGTTTCCTCGTGGTCACAGAATCCTCCCCTGGCCTCTCACAGCCTCTCTGAGTGAGTCCAATGCTGGTGATTTAGAATGAAAGCAGGAGGTGAGATTGAATTCTGCAGAGTCGGGGCTGGCATGGACCTCATTACCCACGATGTTTGGGGGTCCTCAGGTTGGCAGAGTCATGTAACATTTTGGGAGCTGAGATCCATGTTCCCGAAAGAGACTCTGTGTGGGACAAGCTACAGCCAAGACATCGATTCTAGACGTTGAGTGAAAACAGGGAGGACTACATGGTGGTGGTGGTGGTGGTGATCTGCCTGAAGGAGGGTCTGAATTGATTGCCTGGGGTGTCAGTTTATACTTGAGAATGTGGCTTCAGGGGCCAGAGGTGAGGCACACAGACTGTGCCCCATCAGTTCAATGCAGCTGACTTTAAAAGCAAAAAAGAAATTGCTCTTTTCATGGTATTCGTGTGTGCATGCGCGCACACACATAAAAATGGCATGCTCTCGGTCTGCACCAGGCCCGTTATGAAAATGGATGAACTTCAGCCCTCAAGAGTGTCAATCTATCATCATGGCTAAAACTAAATTAAAAAAAAAGTCTGCAGAGAGGAGGAATTGGAACACCTTAGTATTTTTTTAACCTTTATTAAATTCTGGTCTTGACTCTAGGAGAAGGAGGGAAAAAAATCATTGTTTCTATTCCAGCCCCCGAAGGTCCCCATTACTGGGTAGGTTGAAGGAGTGTAATAACACCGCCAGAGACGAGAAAGTGTGTTGAAAATGCCCACAGTCCTTAATTTAGGCTCGTGCTGCTGCAGGGAGAAGCTGGGCTGCTTGGTCGGAGCCCACCTGTGCCTGTGCTGCAGGCTGGGCACACACATTATCACCACCCACTCCCACCTGCCTGCTGCTCCACTGCGCAGACTCCACGTGTTGGACCCTGGTGAGAGGAAGCACTTGGTGGTCTCAGGACCCAGGACCCGAGGGCCGAAGGCCGAGGTCTCTGCAGTTGGGCTACTTGCAGGAGCCAGGCATCAGAGCATGCAAGTGGAAAGACAGAAGGTCAGACTGGCAGAGTGAGAGCTTTACTGTCTGAAGTTCCCAAGTCTCGTTGTGCCATCTGTAGCCTGTGTGACACTGGATGAGTTCTCTCCACTCTCGGGGAGTTAATTACTCTCTAGAAGCATGTGGTAATGATAGCCTATGACGCAGCAATGACATCTGTGTGAGGATGGGCTGAGGTAGGAGGCATGATGGGCCTGACACATAGTCATGATGATTAAGTGTTAACATTCTGCTCATGTATTTATTTATTAAATCCTACCCCTTAGTGTTAGTTGCTAGGGATTTAACTGTGAATGAGGCAGGGGCCCTGCCCTCAAGGAATACCAGGTTTAGTTCAAGGGTGCAGAGAAATAACCACATTGTGATAAAAGAGGACCACAGCTTGCTTTCAAACCAGGGACGTGTCTCTCTGCCATCCCAGTTGTAGGGGACCCTGGGTGGTTTTGCAGAGGAAATGACCCTGAGTTGAAGAACAGCAAAGATTTGTGAGGTGGTGTGGTGGGGACAGGGCAGGAGGAGACTCCAGATAGAGGAAATGATATGCAGGAATGGGTGGGGAGAGATACCACGGTGTGTTCAAGGATGTGGGATTAGTTCTGTATTGTGAGATTAGCAATTTCTTTTTATTATTATTTTTTCTCTAAAGCAATGGGCCCTGATGGGAAGCAGTTTCTTCCCTTTTGGGGACATTTGGCCATGTGTGGAGATATTCTGGGTTGTCACAACTGGTGAATGGGGAGATGATACTAGTGTCTAGTAGGTTCATGCTGGGGATGCTACTCAACATCCTACACTGTACAGTAGAACCCCTGCAACAGGAATTATCTGGGCCAAAACAAAACCACCCCTACACTGAAATCAGTTTTCTGGGCATCAATTCCGATATTATTAACTCAAACCCATGGTGTCGTGGAGAAGTTATGGGGCTGGGAATTGGGCCGCCTGTGTCTTTCACTACAGGTCGTGTGGGTCTTGGGCATCACTATGTCCATGTCCAGATCTCTTGGCTTCAGTTTCCTGGTGGCGGGGGGCTGCTGACAGAGAGTGGATCCAGACCCCTTGTTCACTCATGATGCCATTCTGTGAAGGAGAATGGGACAGGTTGGTTATTCCCATTTTACAAGGCAGGAACGTAACTTGTCTGAGGCCGTGCAGTCATAAAGTGGTAGAATCCAGGTTTTATTTTATTTTCCCTGCCATGCTAAATGCCTTATTGTGCTGCCAAGAGAAAGCATTAGACTAAAATACAGGTGAAAACTGATTGAGATTATGCTTTCACCTGGAAGGTGCGACTATAGATCTGCATAAAACACCCCATTATGGGGCCTTGTACCGTATTTAATAAAATATATATATATACGTCCAGAGAGGAGCACAGCCCTAATGATTACTTTGATCTTATCAGAATAAATGGTTCTCTTAAAGCAAATGACTCTTCCCTTGGAAGAGAAGGAAGTTTTCCCAGGAGTCTTTGGAAGAAGCAATTTTCTAAGTGCTGCCCTATATAAAACAAATGTGCCTTAATTTGCCTCCCACAATGACTAGCTGGGTCCCCTCCCCTCAAAGAATTAGCAGAACCAGTGCCAGACTAGGTCCTTCTGGAGTACTTTACTTTCACAAAATGCTTCACAATAAAGCCTCAGGAAGTCTGCAGCCCCAGGCCTGTTGCAGGGCAGCACCTTGTGGGAGAAGCAGCAGCAGCGAATGACTGAGACACAGGACTCAGGTTATCACCCAGGGTGGGGACCTGCTGGGAGTCCATGGAGACGACCTTTCCCCTCTGGGGGCCTCAGTTTTCCATCAAAAAACAGGGTGTTTGGATACGCTCATTCTGAAGCCCCTCCAGTGTCACGTCCAGAGGCTGTGTTGGTTCATTCATACCTGGAGTCTGACAGGGAGAGTCTCATGCTGGGTACACAGAAAGGGGTGACATTGCACAGACAGCACAAAGCTAAATTAGCCTAGACTTTGGATGCTGGCCTGCCTCGCTTCAGAGGTTCTTCAGCATCTGGTGACTCTTCTAAGTGTCTTCCTCCTCTAGCTAGGAAGAACGGAAGTCTAAATGGACCAAGGCTTGAGTGGGGACCTGGGGAGTTTAGAATAACTGATACTGTAAAGAATGCTGTGGTCCTGTTGGATTCAGATGCACAAGGATAACCAACATTTATAAAATGTAGATTTTTCTTCCAGGCAAAGTTGCAAAGTGTGTTACATATAATAACACATCTGCCTGGCTAGTGTGGCTCAGTGGATTGAGCACCAGACTGCGAAGCGGAGGGTTGCCAGTTCGATTCCCAGTCAGGGCACATGCCTGGGTTGCTGGCCAGGTCCCTGGTGGGGGGTGCATGAAAGGCAATCACTCACTGATGTTTCTCTCCCTCTCCTTCTCCCTTCCTTCCCCTCTCTCTAAACATAAATAAAATTAATCAGAATTAATAACATATCTAATCCTCACAAAATTCAGAGACAGAGGCATTATTAATATCCCCATTTTATAGGCAAGAAGACTGAGGCATAGAGAACATGAATAACTTTTGAAAAGCTTGCAAATCAGAGATTAGCCGAGGTGGGATCTGAACCCAGTCAGGGTGGCCCCAGAGACCACACCCTTACTTCTGGGCCATACTGCCTCACCAATGAGTATCATATAACTTGGCAGTGCAGTTCCACTCCTGTGGCTCCAATAGGGATCCAAAGAAAAGGGGAGATTTTCTTGGCCACCTTGGACCTGGTGTCTTACTGAGCTCCCAGCATCTTCAACGAGGGGTTTGACCGCCCTACCCACACTCAGTCTTGCCAGCTCTCTGCCCTGGATCACAGCCCGTGTCTGGAGTAGACAGATAAGGGTTGACACTCGGCCTGCCTTCATGGCATGTCAGGGGTCCTGGCAGTGCTGCTGCTGTACCCACGGCCCAGCTCTCTGGGAATCCTGACATCCGTTCTAATGGGCCTGGGCATCTGAGAGGTGGGTCTCTGCAGCTGTGTTAATTGGTGGAGGTGCTGCTCCTTTCCAGAGGCTCTGCAGGCTCACAGGGGTGCTTCTAGCACTTTTCCTAAAAGGCCCAGGACCTCTAACCCCGATAGTGCGGGGAGTGACAAACCAGCCCAGCATCAAGAGATATGAGTTAAAATCTTGGTTCTGCTGTTAACTTATTACTTGAAGCATAGAAAAGTTTATATGACTCTGTGAAATGCCGTGGGCCGTTTAGGAAGGTGCAATCACTTCTGGTTCCAGCTAGGCTAGAGGTTCTAAATTCTGGGGATATTTTGATGGAAAGCACCAGAGTACCTTGGGTAAGTATTTGTTGTTAGTGTCATGGATGCGTTTGAGGGAGCCAGCCGTGCTGAGACATTCCTCTCTCGTGGATCTGTGACACTGTCTCACATTCCGATCGTTTTTAGTTCCTTCCATGAGAACACGCTTCCCAGGAGTCTTCTTGCCTGACACATGGCCTCTGGAAACAGTCTTGGGGATGTTATGAATCCAGAGGAGCCTGTGCCATCACCTGTAACAATGTTACAGGAGGGCAGGTTTGGGTGACCAGTAAAGATCTGAGAGAATTTGCCATTAAAGTGGCTCTTCTCAGGTTAGAGAGAAACAAGGATGCGTCGAGAAAACCCAGGGCCGAATGAGATTTTGGGAGGCAGAAAGTGACTTTTGGGTTTGGTCACTGACACCATTCTCTGAACCCTGTATTATTATGGCTCATGCCGACCCTGATCCTCCTAGGATGCTGTTTGTTCATCTCTGTATCACTTCATTTAAACATTTAGGGCGAGGGTGCGTAGACTAACTCTGTGTGTGTCTACCAGAGAGTGAAACAGACAGTTGTTAGCAGTGTTTTATGAAAACAATAAAATCCAAAGCCCCAGTAACTACGGATTGGATTCTCCATCCTTTGCAGCGGAGGTGTCCTTGGGGATTCGAGCCTTAAGGCGTCGTCTAGCAGTGCATTAAAAACCTGTTAAAAGCCTTTGCCTGTTAGTTAGGGAAGTGATACATAGTGTTTTTGTTCTTGAAAAGGAGGGGGTTTGCGGGAAGGGAGGGGTGGGAAGGAGAATTTAGGAAGCAAGGACAGAAGTTTCAAAGTACAATGGAAAAAGGAAATGCAGGGAGAATTGAGGAGGTGGAGATGGGTCTCATTGGGTCTGGTTGTCTGGGCTCTCCGTACACAGCGTGCTTCCACCCTGCCTCGCCATGCCCTGGTCCTGCTCCTCCGTGCTCAGCCAGACCTGTATCCAGAGCCATGAGTCCTTCCTCAGTGTCCAGTGCCTGTTGGGACTGGGCAGTACTAGAAGCTCATGTCTCAGAGAGGCTTGGTGACTTTGCAAGGTCACCGAGAAGATGGTGGCCTCAACTTGGCCACCAGTGACACCTAATGACTTGTATATACAAGTATATCTTTAACATGGGATTTTGCACTTTTGTGCTCAGAAATCTTCCCCCACCTTCCTCTGGCAAACATGATGTTCCCCTCATGACTGCACTTAGACATCGTTTGTCCAGGGGACTTTCCATGGTGCCTCTTTAGGCAAAGTCAGTCATTGTCTCCTCGGTGCTACTGCTCTGTCCGGGTCCTGCTTCTGCGGCTGCACCTCTCACACTGCATTCTGGTGCGTTTGATGTGCTGCATGTCCACCCCACCCATCTGAGGCCTCCCTGGGCAGAGGGAGGCCTAGTCTGACTCCTCCCTGTCTTCTGAGTCTCCTGTTATCACGGGTTGCCTTTGGAGCTGGAGACGTAAATATGAGATAATCCAAAACCAAGAGCCAAAGCCCAGGTGTCCATCCACTGCCCTGAGAATCAGCTGTCACCACACATATGCCCTCTCCAAGGCTCTTTCCATCACACCTCCACACAGGGGGGGTCAGTGCTGACCAAGACGGGCGGAGGACCTTGGAAGTGGCCTGATGCCTTGTGTGTGAAAAGCTGGGCGATATAATGAATGAGGTTCCTAAGCATGGGTTCTTCTTCAATGCTGGCTTCCTTTCCTTTGTCAGGAGTTTGGCAGGGAGAGCGGAAGTGACATTAAAAGTGAATCCATGTTAACAAACAAATGGGTTCCAGTGAGTCTCTGGATTTGCAAACTTCCATCCAGGAGTGAGATCATGGAGACAGGCGGGGTGGTCACCTGGCCTCGATGCATTTTCCATTGGTCTGTTACCATTTTTATTAGAATCCTGGAAGGACTGAATGCATTTCAAAAATTTTCAGAAGCCTTGGACTTCTGATCTCTTCATTTTAAAATAGCAGGACCGAGGTCCAGGGAGGGAGATGGGATTGTCAAGTGTAGCAGTGTAAGTCAATGGCAGGGCTGGGTAGGGGCCTCGAAATACCGGCCCCATCCTAAGGGGCTTCATATGCCAAGACTAGGTCAGAATTCCAAACCTCAGTCATTTCGGGACATCATCTGATTATCCGATATTCTCCAGATCTATGTCTTCATTTTCCTTTTTACTTCATATTTATTTTTCTAAATTAATGTATGTATTGTAAATGGAAACTTTAATGTCATAGTCATAAACAGGAAACCGGCATCCCTTGAAAAAGTCGAAAGCCACTACAAAAATAGATACAGTGAAAGCAAACAATGCTATGTGCATTCTAGCCAGCTGGGGCTTGCAGCCAGGGGCATGTGAGCCTGGGGCCTGCCTTTCCTGGGTCACCAGAGACAGTGTCGCACCTTAGTGGCACTTGCTCCTTGAGGTCAGCGTAAGGACTGGAAGACACAGGCATGGATATAACCTTCTCCCCTTGGGATTTTGTGTTCATTCATTGGATGAAAACGGATGTCATGCAGGCATGCGCTGCACCACCTTCCAGTGCATTCCTCACATTTGGAAACCTTCCCCTAATGTATCAGCCATAGGAGAAGAGTCTTAGGGGCAGAAGGACTTTTCTTTTTACATTAAACACAGCTCATCTCTACTGAGTGCTTACCCTGGGGTTGGTGTTTTACATACTGTACCTCCTTTAATAAATACAGGCAGATGCCCTGCTTAAAGATGCCCTGGGAGACTGAGGGTCTCCTAGGGACTCGACCTCCTAGGGACTAGTTGGTGGGGTGGAGTTCCACTCTGGTGGTCTGGCTCCAGAGCCCTGCTCTTGACCTTGCTGTTCTGATCACGGTGAGGGTGGGGCTCTGAGGCTCTTTGGGTTTATTCTCCTGGAGGCAGGCCAGGAAGAACTTTGTTAGATGAGCATTTACCTAATAAATATTAACAAACACATACTATGTGCCAGGCACTGTGCTAGGCTTCTGGGGGATACAGTGTTGAAATACAACAGGCAAATGTCCTGCATCTTTGCAGCTCACTTGCTAGTGTATATGTGTGTGCATGGGCAATTAAAAAGAATTAATACATCTGTCAATAAAGAGGCCTATTTGGAGAGTAGGAGGCAGGCCACCTGGTTGATTCTTTTGTACTTGCCCTTCACACGTTAGTTTCTCTGGACCGATTTCTGTCCCGCAGTTTTTGCCTCTGTGAGACAAAGGGGTAGATACGATGCCTGACTGCCAGACTCAGAGATGCTGGGCAGGTGTGTGCTTCCCTTTTGCTCCTGAGGCCAGGAAGGCTGTGGATGATGACTGCATGAACTTTCACTTGGGACTGGGTGTGAGGAGCCGGAGCGACTGGCATCTGCCTCTGGGGGGAAGTGGGGCCCTGAGAATCATTTCTGACTGGTCATGAGTAGACTCTGCCAGAGATGATTTCATTAGGAAGATAAATTTAGGAATCAATTATAAACATTCTGTTGTCTTCCTCATGTCTTCTCGTAAAGTGGCTTTTTTTCTTTTTTGATGAGCCGACCATTTATTGAGGGCTCATGTCTGTGCCTGATGCTGTACTGAACACTTCACTTGCATTATGTCAATGAAGCTTGCGGCAACGCTGTCTTAAATTGGGTCCTTCAACAGATCCAGGGGTAAGGGGATGAGTGCAGGTAATTTATTTGGGAGATGGTCCCAGGAAGCACCAGCAGGACAAGTGACCTGGGGAGGGAAGTGAGCCAGTGAAGGGTGCACAGCTGACCGGGGCACTGCTGTAGGCCTCTGGGGCTCAGTCCCCGGAGGAATGCTGGGGGACGGAAGAGAACAAGGGCTATTCTAGCCGAGGCATGCATCCTTTACCTGACTTCCTATCTGTCATTGACTAGGGGTTGAGGGATGGGGGTGAAGGCGGAGAAGGGGGAACTCCTTGGCATTTCTGGCCTGCCCAGGATGAGGGTTAGGAAAACCCTGGGCAGAGTGCAAGTTTCAACAGGAGGAAGCTCTGTGGACCTGTATGGAAAGGTGAGTGCCAAGGAGGATATGGGCAAGGCACAGACAGGGTCAGCTGCACCCCTTGCCAAGTTAGCACCATTACTAACCTCATTCCGTTTGAGGGAACTGAGGCTCAGAAAGGCGAAGTGTCAAAGACACAGTGAGCTACAAAACTCACAGGGCCTGTTGCAAAATGAGAGTGTGAGGCCCCTTGTTCAAATATGAGTACAAGTTTCAAGATGGTGACAGCAGAGCCTTAGTGTAAGCATGGCGGGCTTCTCATTGCCAGACCCTCTGTGACTTAACAGGTCATGAGCCCATGCAGCTGTCCCTGATCAGAGGTCTCAGAGCTGGTAAGTGATACCTCTGCAGCCACTGGTCTGCCATCTCCAGCCCTGGTCTTTCTCCCCCTGTGGCTTTGGGAGTTCTCAGAGAAGAGTCCATGGAAAAGGAGCCTAGGTTTTGTTTGAAAAGGCTGCTCTATTTTTTTCTTAAGTAAATCTCTTCCTCCCTCTGGGCCTCAGTTGGCTCATCTATAAAATAAAGGTGCTAATACTGTTGCCCCAGGGATGAGAGGATCAAGTCTTTCCCCCTTACTTCCACAGAGAGCTCTCAGGCACTGCCTCTTCACCCTTTCCTGTCTGCTTTCCTGCTTCCTGGGTCAGTGACCTCAGGTGGAGGATTTCTCATCTTGAACATGAGTAGCCTGCGAAGTACACTTGAAAGAGTGAGCGTCAGGCTTGGGGACCAAAGGGCAGGTCCTAGTCTCAGTCCAGACATTTATTGCACAATGACCTTGGCCAAGCCACTTCTCTTCTCCCAACCTCACTATTGCTCTCTTAGGATGATCTCTTAGGGTTCACCCAGCTGTGCTATCCTGCGCGGAATAGCCAACATTGTAGAAAACTGGCCACTGCAGGTAGTAGGCGCAGCTGCGGGAGTGGCAGTAAGAACACCCTTAGGGCAAGGATGACAGAGTCAGGCTAAAGGGGTCTGCATGCTGCCTCTGTTGCTGCAGTCCTGTGTGATTGTCACTGAGTGTCTTCATTTCTGAGTTGCTAGGTATTTCTGTACATGCACACACAGAGATACACGAATCGATAACAGGATGTGATAACTGTCAAAATATAGTTGTGAGAATTATGTGAGAAAGTGTGTGTCATAGGCATGATGGATAATTCATGGTTGCTCATCATTGTGAGTAGACTATGGCAGAAGACAGGTGATGCTGGAGGTCATTTTTGCATCTTTCTTTCCTCATTGATTTGGAAACTGTGTAAATATTTTTAAGAACACCTGGTCAGGATTTAACATGATGTGTAAAACAGACACGAGCCCCACTTGTCCAGGAGTTCCCTGGGTGGAAACCCTGCGCCGCCCCCTGGGCACCGGCGGAACCTCCTGCAGGGCCCAGCACAGAGGGCGGATCAGGGCACGCTCCTGGGGCAGAAAGAAAGATGAGCTCTACTGTGTCTTGAAGCTCTTTCCTTCCTTCTCCGTCTTCTCTTCCTCCCCGTTTTCCCAACATTAGTTTCATTCTCCTTTTTTGCTCTTCAACCCCCCCGCCCCCCACAAACCCTTTTCACCTAAACATTCTCTCCTTCCTGATCTCCTTATCCTATTCCTGGGTCAGGCTGGAACAGTGCCTCTGAGGGGCACTGGGTACTGGTCCGTAGAATGAAACTCTTAGAAATGCATTTTAAACAAAGAAGATTCCAGACACCAGGCAGTGACACATGGCTGGCCAGCTCTTTTCCAGATTCACCTGAGTTTAGAAAGGGCTTTGGGGCAAGCCAACCTAAATTCAGATCTTCACTCCTACTCCTTATTAGCTGTAGTAGTACCTTAAGCCTGTGGTGTCCCAGTTTCTTTCTCTGTAAAATGGGCTAGCTTCTAGCTCCCTTGAGAAAGTGCTGATGATGAAATGAATTGCAGCATGCGGTGGTGCCGAGCGTGGTGTGTGGCTGTAAGCAGGGAGTGAGGAGTATCCACGCATCACTTCTGCTTCTGGATTCTGCTGCCTCCATGTCCAGGGCACCAGCTCTGCTTTCCTACCAGGCTTCCTGCACAGCCCTGGTGAGTTGAAGCCCCTTAAGGATGTCACCAGGACTGCCCAGGGCCCGGCATCAGCAGGCCTCTTTCTGCCTGGTGTCAGTATGTCTCTTTCAAGGACTTCAGGCTGAGGGGATGAAATAGCAAATCAGTGGCATTTTTTTCCCCATAACAAAATCAGAAAGGATTAGGTAGATGGACAACTCTGGAACAGGGACTTTTCTGCTCTCCTCTGTTCCATGATGGCCTGTCAGTCACACCAGAAAAGAGGAACTGGCTTTCAGACACTGCGTGGGAGACGATTTGGTCTTTCTCCTTGAGCATAATTCCAGGCCTCTCGGAGGACAGATCCAGAGTTAGTCCTGGGTCTCAGAGGGGTATTTCCTATGTCAGTTATGTGTCTGTGTGAGAATGTAAATGAGAATTTGAGTATATCCTTATGCTAAGTGTACCCATATCTGTAGGCATGTGCATGTCTGAGCACATATGTGGATTTCCATTCATGAACACAGCCATCTATGTGTGAAGACACCAGTGTATACACATGGATTTGAATTTGAACATGCAGGATGGCAGTGTGCAAATGGGATGAGCCAGGAGAATACACTGTAAACATGTGCATGTGGGGAGCCCTGCACATGTGTGTGGCCTCTCTATTGTCAAAGTGTCCATATATGTATGTGTGCATGTACATGTAGATACCTGTGTATACATGTTCAGGAATGCGCGGATGGGCTTGCATACACAAATACTCATGATGCCAGTGTAAGGAAGGGAGCAGTTTTGCAGAATGCACATGTGAGTCTCCATGCAACACCGTATATTCTGTAGCATTTGCGTCTGTATTCATACAGGAACACATCCATCTGTGCATTCATGCGTGTGCATGAGACAGTGGCTGCATGTGAACACAAGGGTTTGTGTGGGAAGGATGTAGATGTTTTCCTGGCATCACACAGACGCGGATTCCTGAGCAGCTGCGTGTGTCCATGAGCTCACTGTGCTTTGGGAGCACAGACACATGAACCGGGATGCTCCCCTGGCTGGGCGTGTCTGAGGGTATTTTTAGGTTGCGTAAACTTGACTTCCTGTGTACCTATGACTCTCCTGACCTGATCCCCTTGTGTGTTTTCTAGAGATGACATATCTAACTTTGTCCTCATTCCCAATGCTAGCAAACTGCCTGGCACACCTGCTTGCCACATGGGCATTCTGGCAATGGGGTTCCTTCTAGTACATTTCTAGTATATCTGTCATGCTGGGGACAGGCCACAGGGGTGGCCGTGGTGGTAGGAGTTAAATCACCAAATTGTTAAAGGGAAACATCCAGAAAAGGTGAAAAGCCTGCCATGGAGGTTCATGTGATGAGCGGGTGGGATACCATGTAAGTGGGCCCCTATTTCTGAGTTCCCATTTATCATTGCCATGTGACAGAACTGACAACCCACAGCCTAGATTCCCCTGCAAAGTGTGGAGCAGAGGGCATCATTCTCTGTGTTTTCTGATAGTGTGACAGTTTCCATTAAGATAGAGAGTAAGGTCCAAGCACCTGTCTCACTAACATCATTCTCTAGTAAATCCTCTAAATGGCCTCTGAGGATAGCATGGCTGCTCCCATTTTATGGGTGAGAAAAGTGAGGTTGGGAAAGGGAAGCACCTTTCCCTGGTGACACACAAGCTCGTGGCAGAGCCAGGAGGCTACTCAGAACCTGGCCAGCAGAGTCCAAGAGTCTGTCCTTGAGGTCAAGAGGCTGGATTTCCACCAACCCAGTTCCTGATTTACTATGTAATCTGGGACAACTCCCTGTCCTCTCTGAGTTTCAGGTTTTTTTGTGTTTTTTTTTTTTTTTTAATTCTAAATGAGCAGCAGAGGCTCAGGGAAACGGTGCCTGAAAGCTCCCAGCAAAGGACCCTCCAGAGTCTGGAGTGAAGGCTCTCCAAACACATTTGCTGAGTTGACTTAATCTAAAGTTTAGTTTCTGGATTTTTGAAGTGCAGCCGAAAGGTGGGGTGAGGCTTGGGGAGCAGTGACATTTCAGAGGTGTGATAATTCCTAACCCCACACCATGCTGATAGTGTGGGTTGCACCATAGTTCCCTGTGGAGAGGCCATTGGATAAATGTGACTCCTATTCTGCAGAAATTTGCAAACAAAAGAAGGCCCTTGTGCTTCCAAGCCCATGCTGTCTGGAGTGAAAACACCGTATCTGTGTAACGCAGAGGAGGTGCTAGTAGGAGCAGCATGCACTGTTGCAAACCTTATGGAGCAAACACCGGTGCCAGGCCTCATGCTGACACTTTATCCCAACACTGTGTACACGTGGACTTACTACCCACCTGCCGTGAGGATGTTGGGAAGATGAAATGAGGTGACACGTGCAAACAGCTGGGCACAGAGCCTTGCATATTGGACTGCTTAATAGGTGTCAGTCATTCTGTTATTTTAGATCAAGTGGCTACATGATGCCAGGCGCTGTCCTAGGCTCTGGGACCCGGGGTGAATAGGACAGTGCTGTCTCTGCCTTTTGGCATTCACATGCCAGTGATCATTGTGACATTATTCTGTCCAGTTTTTGTGAGGAAAAGGAAACCTTGAGAAGTTCTGTGATTTCTGCAAGGGTACTCAGTGAATAAATCAAGTGTCAGAGGTGGGAACCCAGGTGGCTGGTTTTAGAGACAGCCTGACCCCCTGCTCTGTTTGAGTGCCAGGGCATTACAGATTGGAGGGATTTTAGCCTTTCTCATTGAGTCACTCGGTTTCAGTTTTCCAAACATCTTCCATCAGATTGATTAGAATTAAAATCATAATTATAACCTTGGCACAGGAACGTTTTATTCAGTGTATCTACTCAGGAGTTTCTCCCAATGACCTAGTGAAGGAATCAGGCGAGGGATCGGTCTGTCCTCCCATTTGACAGAGGAGAAGACTGAGGTGCAGAGGTACAAACTCCTCACCTGAGCTCACAGAGCCACGACCAGAGTGGAACATGACTTTCCCAACTGCTGCTAACCTGGCAGTGTGGGAACAGCATTCCATCCTTTCACTGGGGAGAGGAGTCTGGCATTTGAATGACATAAAAAGGCATCCAGGGAGTGGTGACAGGAGTCCTTGTGCCTGGCTCTGTCAATCACTGTTCTGGTCAGGAGGGACATTGGGCACCTGAGCCTTTTTCTCACGCTTCTCTGACACTGTCAGAAAATCAAGAGTGACCTTTCCTCCTTCCACCCCCAGCCCAACACCCTCTCATCAGCTGTGTCAGATCTAAATTGGACTGAATGTTGTGGAACTGCAAGCCAAAAGGGTCTCATAATCCTTCCACCAATGCCTGGGTCTCTGTGCGCCGGAGCTGCGGAGCCGCATTATAAGTGATGGTCATGGAGTAGATGCAGCGGAGGCTGCTGTGAACACACGGAACAGGTGTGGAGCTTGTTTAAGGAAGAGGTAGGCCAGTTATGCTCCCGAAACTGTGCGGTGGAGCCAATCAGTACCTACTCACTCTCCCAAATCAGGGCCTCAGAGATTCTGATGAGCAAGGGGATGCATTGATGGAAACATGGCAGCCCCCCAGCTCGGGGGAATTTTCCATACTTGTTTATTTCTGTTCTGTACTGTTTATTGAGAGTTAGGTGAGGCAGCAAGGGGAATGTGGCCTTTAGTGTTAAGAAGCTCACATACTTGGGGAGCAGGTGGTAGGTGAGAAGTGAAGTAACTAAAGGGATGATTACAACATTGTGTGGAAGGAGGCACTGAGCAGGGACACCCCCCCAGCCTGGAGGGGGGTGGGCTTCACAAAGGAGGAGGCCTCTGCGTTGTTCCTTAAGTTAGCTTTGCTGTGTAACAAATGCCCGCAACACTTTGTGGCCTAAAACAATCTTTTCCTTCACAGTTTTGTGGGCAGGTAGTTCAGGCTGAGCTTTGTGGGGTGGTCCTGCTGGTCTTGGTAGATCTCTGCCTGGCTCGCTCACATGTCTGCGGTCAGCTGGCAGCTTTGCTGGGAGCTGGGTGGTCTAGGGCGACTTCCCTCACACGCCTGCTGGTTAGCAGCAGGGTGCCTGGGTTGACATGGGCAAATGGGCCATGTTTCTCTCATCACCCAGCAGGGTGCAGAGAAGCCAGAGAGAGTAAGCCCTGGTGCACAGACACTTGGCAAGGCTCTCCTTTCATCCTTTTTGGCATTGTCATGTGGCCAACATGGGTTCAAGGGGCGAAGTAGTAGACTCACCTCTTGATGGGGGATCTGCAGTACGCCACACACTGGTGCAGATGTAAGGAGGAGAATTGTTGGCTGTCGAGATGGTCTACTTACAGCTGAGTTCTGAAGATTAAGACTTAGGCTGGCAAAAAAGAGTGAGAAGGTCAGACTAGGTGGAGAGAACAGCGTGAACAAGAGCGTGGAGTTCCGCTTCTAAAGGCAACCAACGGGGTGGGAAGGACACAGCAGGAGACAGAGGCAGGGCATGGGATGTTTCTTGTCATGGTTTGACTATAGCAAATGCCATTTGGTCCAGGCTGCTGCTATTTCGATAGATGCTGCAAGGCACTATAAAGTGGGATGGGGAGGGCGAGCAGACCCTTATTTTCTTAGGCCGAGAGACCTTTGCCTGGTTCCTCCCACATCTGGGTCTCAATGTCTCTAAATGTCTTTTCCAGTCACTGTGCCTCAGTAATCCAATCTATGAAATTGAATTAGGGAGTCTCACCGTCTTGGGCTTCTATTTTAATCTTGTACTAGCCCATATTTATCAAGCACCTGCTAAATCATGGACTAGTGAGGTTAGTGAACCAGGGAAGGGGGTAGAAACCTGCCAGAGGAGTTCAAAGTTTGGAGCTCAGAGGAGGGAGGGAGGGGGGCATTTTGGGCAGAATTCTTCAGAGAGGGCACTTCAGCTGGGTTTTGGAAGGTGGGCAATATCTCTGTGTGCAGAAGAGGTTAGGGCATTCCTTGGAGATTGGCATGCTACTTGGGGACAGTGGACTGGGGCTTGGAGTGCAGAGGCAATGGGCTTAGTCCAATTTTTTGGTATCGTGATGAATTCATCACATCAAGGTATTTCTCCAAGTCTATCCTGTTCCACCTTGCTGCAAACAGCTCGTGTAGTCCATGGCAGGTACGTTCACTCTCTTAGTCTCTACTTGGTGGCTGGTTTTTACAGGGTTAATTTCCTCCCTCCCACACAGCACAACACTACATGGTGCCATGCTCTCCTGACTCATCACATGTTATTGCCTGTCACATCCCCATCCAAGTGTGTGGCACTCACATGTGGAACCCTCTGGGCTGAGGTGAGAGTACTGGGCATTAACAAGTCTTACCCAGCAACAGAGGCCTAAGGAGCCATCTTAGCAGCATCTTTGGGAGAGGCTGAGGGAGCCCTGGATTTAGGAGGGAATTCTGCACCCTCCCCTCCCCTGCCCAAGCTGCTAAGTCACTTTTAGGGAGTCGGGGGGGATCCATTCCTCACTTCTGTCTCAGTTCCCTTGTAAGTGCTTGTCTCTGACCCCCTTGTTGTTTCTGAAGAGCACTGAATTATGAGGTTGTGTGACTTAGGGCAACTTGTCACCCCTCTCTGGATGTCACTTTCCTGATGAGTAAAATGGTAGATTTTTCTGATCTCCATCCCTTTATACTCCCTTTCTGTTGTGATTTTCACTGATTCCAGGCCACAGTCAATAGGGATGATGTAAAAAGGGGGGAGGGCACTGGGGACCAGATGGAAAGGGTTAAGAGACATTTTTCCAACTGAATTGTGAACTCTTAGGTCTGTGACCTCTGCCTCCTTTTTCTCTATGTCAGATACTGTGTCATTTCCCCTCACTCTCAAAACAACCTGATTCTCCTTGTCTTGACAGTGGTGAGATGGAAAAAGTGAAGAGAAGAAAGACAGCTGACAGGGAATATGCACATGCTAAACACCGTCCGAGGCTCCTCCAAAGCCTTCATCTTCTTTAATACTCACAACCGTCCTAAGGGGTTGCTTTCATGATTCCCATTTTCCGCACGAGGCAAGTGGGCCTTAGAGAGGTCAACTTCGCTTGTTCAAGGTCACCCAGTGAAATGGGGGGAGGAGGAAAGTGCTCTTAAAAATACGTTTATCATAAGAGAAGATTCTTCATATTCTTCTCTCCCAGGAGAAATTTGCAGCTTACAGAGGGAGCAAACACTTAACCCTAGCAATGACCTTATGATGATGAAGGATGAAGTGCATTTGACTGACCTGGAGGAAGCCTGTCCTGGTCCTTTAACAATTCCCCAGCATGGACTGGATCCCTCAGTCTTTCAACTCAAATGTGGAAACTCCTTTTCTAAGCCCAGTTAGGATAATAGGGACAACGTGGGATTTGGAGTCAGGAAACTAGAGCTTGAATTCATGCTCTGTCGCTTACTAGGTGGAAAATCTCAGGGAAGTCCAGTCACCTGTTGAGGCCTCAGATATCTCAGCTGAAAAAAGCGGTTATTCTACTATCAGCCCTGTACACGTGGGGTTTCCATGAAGGCTATCTGAGACAATGAATGAAAGCCCCTTAGCCTAGTGCCTGGCACAAAGGCAAGTATTGGTGACAGTTAGTCCCTGTCTGCAAACTGTTGTATAATGAGGGAGGGGAAAGAAGGGGCAAAAGTCATTGGCTAGATGGATTGTAAAAGGAGAAGGATGGAGAAGGGGAAGGCGAAGAGGAAGAGGAAGGAAGAACTAAGAAAGAGGAGGAGAAGGAGAAGGAGGAAGGGAAAAGAAAAGAAACAGCTAGCACACAGAGAAATCAAGGATGTATAGTGAAGCTAAATGACTAAGAAAGACCAGACAAAAAATGCAGCAAGAATCGAGGGGAAATGGTTCAGGAGAGAATAACTAGGAGTAATGAGAATCAATTCCATCAACCCTCCATCTATTTTCAAATCTAATCTAAAATGATATGCTTTTCTCCCTTGCCAATATCTCTTAATTCTTCTGTTCCCCTCCCTTATTTAATCAGGTATAACTGTATTATTTATCTCCACCGAATGGCTGGGGAAAACAGTTCTGTGTAAAAGATGCATTTCCCAAAGGAGGTGGGATCGGGCAGATTGGAGGCAAAGGCAGAGATAAGAACTGAGAGATGGGGCAGCGATGGAGGAGGTCTGATGTACTCCTGGGACTTTCCTCTCCTGTGCTGCTGCAGGGCCTGGCCCTGTCACTGCCCCCACCATCTCTGTACTTTCTACTCCTTGCCCTAGGTGACCTCCCAAACCCAGCACCACTGTGACGCCATCCTGTGGGCATCTCTACTGCCCTGACATCAGGATCTCTTAGGCTTATGAAGCGCCCAGATTGTAGACACTGCCTGCTTGCCTCATCCAAACCCCTGATAAAGGAGGAGCCTTAGCTCACCCTTCATGCACGTTCCTATAACTCCCCTCACGTCCTCTTTCTTGGCCAGTACCACATGATTGTGTTCTTTGTGGATTTTCCTTTTTTTTGCTCTCCTAGATTGAGATTTTCTTGAGGACAGGGAACTCATAAAATGTGCATTGAGTGATGCATTTATTCAACAAATATTTGAGCACCTATCGCATGCTAAGCACAGAGGATAGCAATTACCCAGACAGACACAGTCTGCCATGAATGAATTAATAATGATTAAATGGATGAATAAATGAAGAAACTGAACCAAGGGGAAATGCTGCGGCTGCTTAGTGGGAACTGAGGAAAATCCAGACTAGAATGGGAGGTCTGTG